>UXSR01001124.1:0-11127 GCA_900604375.1 Mesocestoides corti | reverse complement strand
TTTGTTTTGTTACGCTTTTATCAAGTCAAGGTCAACCTTGACTTGAGATAGCTTTCATTTTACTTTCGATTTCACGACTTCTCAGCACGTGGCTCACGTGAATAAAGCTCTCTACTCAAGCTCTGTTCTTGTTCTGGTATTAGCCTGGGAAGGTCGGTTCTAGCTGTCAGCAAGGGATCTGGTACCGTTATTTGAGTGGTATTCTCTCTTTTGTTACGGGCAAACGTAACACAAGATTACATTTTTTGTTTCCCCACACCAACATCACCAACCGGTAGTACTAATCGAAAAAGCAGTAGGTGTCACCAGCCACAAGGATAACTTCTCAATTTCCGTGCCTATTCGCACTTTCACTAGCGCTTCATTGTGAGAGAGTGCAAATACACTTCAATTGATACCATGAAAACCAACTTACACCTTTGTTCGTGAGCATCCACATGAGGACTGCATCATCCTCGGTACAGAATTCAGAGAACGAAACCACACAAACGCCTTTCTTGTTTCTGTGGTTGGAAGAATGTAACGAAAATGTAAGCGAGTGGATATCATTTGAGCATGTAACGAACTCCCACTGTTATGTTTTGTCAGAATCAAATTGTGTCTACCGTTTTGGTTTAGCAATCTCGAAATACAAACAATGGAACACTTGTAACTAAACCTAGCCTATTACCTCGCCATGTATTGTTGAGGTTATGGTTTTCCAGAGCCTACATTAAAATTGACGACTGCACTTTAAGCTAAATCGTCTTTCTGGTGATTTCATTGTAGCAGATCGTGGGCTCCAAGAGGCGCGTTTTGGTGCTTGGGTCACTTAAACATCAGTAGGGTGTACAGCGTTGTCAAAACTCACATTACTTGAATGAAAGCTCGTATAGGCGATTCTGTGACTTGTGATCGAGAAGCTAGGAGGAGGTTGAGTGGACTAGAACGCGGAGGCCTAACTTTTGGTGTGCTGTGTGAACCGTTTTGGAAATCCAGTGGTATTTTCTACAAGTTTTCAAACACCTTCTATTAGACAAAATTAAATTAAGATAGACCTGATTAGCTCCCATTAAAAACCAATATCTATGGTCCCTGAAAATATCGAATAAATGTTGAACTCTAGTGTACACACGGACAAGGCTCGTAAAATTTGATCAGCACAGACCTGTTATCCGTCCACAAAGGATCTTTGATGTTGCGCGTGTGCTGCTTTGTTTCCATTATTAGGTTAGATTTTTGGGTTTTGGGACAAAATTAGAGCCATTATATAGCACTACTTATATTGTGTAAAACGAGTTGAGTTTTGTCATTTGAGCATTCTGCTACTCCATCACTAGCAGCTACACACCTTCGGATTACCGAGCAAATAAGTAGAGATATAACATCTGTGGAATCAAGCCTTACTGATTACCTATCTAATCCACGTAGTTGATTGGTCCAGGAAATCAGCTCAAGTATCAGCACTACTTGTCATTTAATTCAGTAATTTGTAAGTACTTTGGTTGACAATACAGCATTAATTCGTGTATGTGTAAATGAACGCAGAAAGAGACAGACTTACTGGAGGTAAGGAATTGTCAAAATCTTGTAGGGATGACTTCGAGTGCTTGCGATCAACACTTTCAACCGAAGAATTGTTCGCGTTCCCATCGCGATCGTCCTTTCCTGCAAAACTACCGTGAGGTGTGTCCCAATCCTGTCGCTTTGACACGTCGACGTCGTCATCGATTGTGGCCGAACGTCGATAGACTGTGCTTCGACTTCTTGCTAATTAGAAGAAACATAGGCTCCTACAGCTAGATAGACAAAGGATTTACCCACGCGGAATCGTGACACGGAAAAGGCACACTAGTCAACCTGAGAGCTCAAATCAATTGTCACTGGTCAACCTTTGTGCACTTCAGTGTCCCAAGTTAACCCAATGGCCATCGTTCACGTAAAGCCCATTCATTGTTTGATGTTGGTGCCATCTCAGTAATATGACCAGACCGAGACGTCAATTGTACTCGTATCAAAACCAACAGATCGCGAGATTAATTATCAAATTTTCGTGACTATATTCTACGCACCAAATTCACAAGATAGATTGAAACTGAATGTCAGCATCTTGAACCTGTATCTCTGCTCGGCCTGCTCCCAACCACAACCACCGACAAAAGCCTCCAAGCATGTGCCCAATTGGTCACTATTAGCTGATTTCGATTCTGTCACAATACAAATAAGTGAGAAATCATAGTTAGATGTTTACGTCGTCAAACTTGAGGTTCTGCCAATGTCATTCAGTCTTTCTAGGGGAACTATATAATGGCCACTAGGGCTTCGAAGTGACACCGGCATTTGAGAAAATTGTACAAATAGTTCCACTGATCCCGCCAAAGGAAATGAGAGGCTTTTAACAGAAACGCAACGCAATAAACCGCCACATAATGCCTGCTTCCGGTTGAGACCATATCGTTATCAATGTTCAATGCAGGTGGTCGGATCGACCAAATACCTATCTTGTTTAACGGTCCTTTGTACAGAGCATGTCTGGTGCATTAACCTATGTCCATTTTCAATCTCATTGGCTGTTTTGTAAGATAGCAAAATGGCGATAAACTAAGATCAGTCACACTCCGATAAAACGTCATAGATCTTAAACACACGGATATAAAATTTCTAATTTAAGACGCTAAAAATGGTCATTGGTTGCTGTGGTTTTTAGAAGCTTAAGTTGATTTACAGTCTCGACAATTCTACGTATTTGTTCGACAAAAAACAGTTATAAGTAAACAACATACACTGAATCATTGCTTGGTTTTTCCATTTAAGGATTTTGTATATGAGAACTACCCCGGAT
This sequence comes from Mesocestoides corti, assembly GCA_900604375.1. Classification (NCBI taxonomy): domain Eukaryota; kingdom Metazoa; phylum Platyhelminthes; class Cestoda; order Cyclophyllidea; family Mesocestoididae; genus Mesocestoides; species Mesocestoides corti. Next base: position 8,306 of record UXSR01001124.1, on the reverse strand, counting down.
CCTGTGCCGATAAACAGATTCGATTGGTTGGTCAAAACGGCAGTAACTCTGTCCGGGTTTTCATCAGCATCTGCGTCTTGCTGGTTACAAAAAACAACAGCGAAATGTAGATTTAGTTCAGCAGTCACATAAGTGAATTAAAATTGTAATCACTTCACTTAGCGTCCACAATCTCCTTAAATTGTACTGCTTCACGCTTGAACAAATCTTTGGCGGCACTATAGCAACCCCATTACGCGGAGAAAGGGTGCAGGAAGCAGTACAATTACTAGCAGAGCCTCTTCCTCATTAGCGTTAGCTTGAGCAGCGGCAATGGCATGTTAGTAAAACAGGCTTCTTGATCTCCTTTTTTTTAGCTGGCAACCAAGAACCGCGGGGCAACATTATAGCGTTTGTAGGTATGAAGCACGGAGGTGTTGGTGTGTGTGCGTCTGTTGCCACATACGTAAATACATAGCTGCATAGAGATTCATATGGTCAATCCATGGAACCCACTAGACCTTCATGGGTGTTGCCCGGTAAAAAAAATCGGCAATATGCATTGGCTTTGTAGTCATTTTAATCCAATAAATAGTTTAACGTGGCAGAGCTGTGTTTGAATGAGCCATCATACTAAAAGCTTCTCATTTAAAGCACCCATTTACCATCGACACTCTGGTTTGTTCGTTGTGTGCCATTTTCGCATTTGTTTGCGTGTTTCACAATCGTTGCGTCCCCATTTGCTTTTCACGCAGTCCAATTCGGGGCTTGGTAAGAAGGTGATGTTTAAAGGGGCGTTGGAATAAAACTGAACACAATGTATCAGCGCGAGCACCTTTGAACACGGTGGAAAGTAAGCCAGCCGAAAAATATCGCCATGAAAAAAACGAAATAATGGTTCAACTAAACAAGTCTGTGCTTACAAACGCGGGAGCTCCCCATCCAAGACTTATTTTAAATCGATAAATGAATTAGAGACTGTCACAATGACGACGTTAATATCAAGAATAAAAAAAACCATATATTTGGCCACAAAGCAAATTTATAACACAAAGGGATTGTAGTGTGTAAATGCTAAAAGTTGCCTGCAAATGGAAGGTGAACTTCTACAGCTGAAACTCTAATTCCTACTACTTTCTTGTGGAGGAAGTTGTCTATATATATCTTGACGCTTTGGAGTGGAATAAAACGCATGCAAACTGAGCCATGAAAGTAAAGATGTAAGCAAATGTAGGTTAAGTAGTGTGATGCCCAATAAGTTAACCAGCAGCAGCGCAAAACTCACCCCGAGATTCCTTGAAGGAAGGTATTCCTGTACATTACAGCAAGAAATAGGCTGGAATGTGCTGGTTGACCAAAGGTCGAGCACAGTTTTTCCAGCTATTGAAATCCACACGCCGTTGGAACAGGGCGCCAAGCAGAGCACGCTGTCCAGAGGATCGTCCGACACGGTTATTTTGCTCACATGGTCGAACGTTCTGGAATGTTTCAACACGATTAGACTGATAGCGTATTTGTTGGTACAGGTATAGTAGTAAGGTTTGCTTACTTTACATTGAATACTTCGACCACACATCCGCAGGCACACCAAACCTGGTCTTCAACAATAGCTATCGAGGAGACGGCAATAAAGCCAAGGATTTGGCTATATTGATCTCTCGGGGCCATTTCGCATGTGAGGTCCTATAAGGCATTAGGCTGAAATGAGTCGTGATAGTTTTCACGGGTCCACTCCCAGTAGAGCCAAATGTGCGAAAATGGGCAACTGGAGGAATAAAGAACTGTCGTAGATTCAGGTATTACAAGACATGCCTGATTATGGGTGGCGTGAGTGGTTCCTGCGACGTCTTCTACACGAATCTAGCTGATTCAGCTAAATGTCCAATACCTTCAAACCAGGAGAAATAAGGAGTGACACGAGGATGGGACACATGGAATATTAACGAGGATCAGAGACGCAGAGGGGGGTGGGCATGCATAAGCAGAGTGGCTAATGAGAACTTGCACGGATGAGTCATGCTGACGTCAATTAATGGACAAGAATAATTAACCATACGTGCGCGTGGATAACAGGCCCAAGTGTGTACACTTTGGCCCAAAGCTAGCTTGGAGTAAAGGCGTTAAGCAACGTGTTGCATGCTATCGGTGGGTAATTGCAGAACGATCAGAGTCACTGGAAAATCCTGTGTTACAGTTTTAGTCAAAGACGTTAATATTAAGGGATATTCGTAAGCAGACTTGCCACAATTAGGCTAAGCGTTCCATTTGCCATTCCTACGAATGCGTGCTGCGTTCCATCGTCCCTTCGTCCAATGGCGATCGCAGTCACACAGCTCGGCATCTTCAATTCCCACGAATTCATTCTAAACTCAGGGCAGAACGGTGAAGGGTTTGTAGGAATGATACAACGTGACCCTTTTAGCGTTCTGTTGTTCCATCGACTTGGCTTTTTTTATATTGAGAACGATTTAAAATACAAATTACTGGGTGGACAAACTGCAAGCCAAGTTACTGCCTACTGAAAACGTATTAGTACAATATTGGAGGGTGCTTGGCTCACCTTTGTTCAACACTAAATGCGTAGATGTAACCTTCCGCGGAACCCAGTAAAAGACGCCGGTCGTCCATCCAGGCTGCACAAAGAATAGGCGCGTCAAACTGAAATACGGGCCCAATGATTTTGGATTAATAACATATGCTTTCGAATGACAGAGTTAAAAACGAACAACTTACTTTAAAATTCATGGGGTAAAATACGTCCTCGTCGGTGTTGCACAACTTCAGCCCACAGTGCTGCCCCTCTTCCTGGCACATCAGAAAACTTGGCGATGCTAAATGAGGAAAGAAAAAGTGCACAACAAATCCCATGGGAGTACAGAGCTAGACCTGGACACCTGTGGGCAACATTGGAAGCTCGAACAGTATTGCACTTTTTTCCAGTTTGTGAATAGACCTTTGTGGTGTAGTAAAATTCCACCCAGTCCACGTCCATCCAAAAGTCGTGTGTGGCATCACAATATCCATATAGTCAAATACAATGGCGCATGTGGTCCATAGGGTAACCACAACGAAAGTTGTGATCGTGATAGGTGTTGGCAATGTTGTAGAAAGCCGAATCATATTTTACAAGATGCTATCTAACATGGAGTTGAATTAGCGAACAGGTAAGAAAACACAGCATGTTTCAATGTGGACGGTAGTTTTGAAAGTCAGAAAATCGCAATGGCTGTTTAGTCTACAAACTACTAAGTAAAAACTAGATTTTTAAGAGGTTTTAATCAACAAGGCAGAAATATGCTTTTTTCTGGGTTTAAATTCGGGAATAAATGTCGCTGTTTGCAAACACTTTTGTTCACAGTTTGGAATAATTGGGAATGCCCGATTTAACGGCTATCCCACACTTTTCTGGTTCTTGACCGATTCCAGTAAATATGGAATTCATATTTTCGGAACAAAAACAGTGAAATCACTCCATTTCAAGCGAATCCTCATCTTAAACCGACTTAACTTTATTGTTAATTCAAACGTTCGCATAAATGGGCATTGTGGCGAGCGCCAAACGAACACACGTCAATCGTGGGCGAACGCAATTAGCAGGCGTGAGCGAACATAATTCAATTAGTTTACGTGAAGGCACTTCAGGTAATTGTGCTCGTTCAAGGATCGGTGTTGAGCCGATCCTATTACAGCTGACCTTTTACGTTGTACACACACACACACACACACACCACCGTTACTGCATCAATAAATAAATTGAGCTAAATTTTTGTTCTTCTTTCGGTCGGGCCTTCTCAGTGTATATCGCAGGCCCTGGCGTGGTTTCTTAACCGCACAGAGCACCCCAACAGCATTTTCTGATTCCTCCAGGCTTAAAGCATGTGTGTTTCTCCATCATGGCTTAAAAATTGAGGAGTGTGGCTTGGTTTTTTGGATTTATATTTTAATTTGGTAAAAAATCGGGATTCACGATTCCAATTCCATTGAGCTGCCAAGCGTGTGTCTGTTTGATTCATCTGAGTAAATAGCTAGTGCAAAAATACCAACTTACCTTCACCCAACGCAGAAACGCAGAAGAGTCGGGAGGGCTTCGGGGCACAGGCTTCCGCCACGATGTTATTTTTCTGATTTGGAACAAAAACAACTCACACGTGAGATTTCGCGTGGCTGCGTGTACTGTAACTCAGCGTGAGGTTCGTGGATTGGGAGAAACACGTGAGAATGCAATAAGCAATCGTTGATCAATGGACTTTCACTCCACTGGTAGCTACAATGGACCTTCATTGGGGGCAACATACACACACGAAGCCAGACTGAGGGTACTGGACGAAAGATACCTCAGCCGTCTGAATGACATTCACGCGACATCCTATATGCATGTCTGCATGTCCTACTATGCCACAGAAAACGCCGTCATTTTTGCTGAAGGTAGTCAGTATCAGATGGTCATTCAATTACAGATATTACAAAATCGAAAATAATATGCTACATACTGAATGATCTTCGAAATGCGCAGCGGCTAAAGTTTCCTGGATAACTCTAAGAGGTCATAGGAGTAAATAGGACCGTGAACAGAGAGGAATTAGGACCACACAACATAATGTAGCACCGCGATAGGATTTAAGTAAATATATAGGTCGTACCATGTTTGGACTAGAGTCGTTGAAGAGTGAGCTTTGACGAATCCGTTTTTCCAATTCTCGCCTCTGCCCCTCCTGGCGATACCTTAGCTCCTTTCGTTTGATCATTTTGAAACCACCGAAGGCGATCTAACGTGTTTGGCACAAAATACGAGTAAGCTAAGTGGCGTAACGTGATGTTATGTTGTCAATAGGATGGTTGAAAAAATGGAATTTTCAATTAAAACACCTATAGCACTTCCACAACCCATGATTAATTCCTAGAATATCCGCACTTCCCGTGACTCTCATATTGACCATTACTATAATTTTAAAATTTTTCTTAATTTGACTTAACACAGGTCAACGAAGCTACGGAGGGTAGCGGATACTGAACTAACCCTTACAATCGAATAGCAGTAGCGTCTGTTAATGATTGGTTATTGAAACGTAGTTGGCGAAAACGGGAAATCTTACTTTTAAAAGCTCATCAAAGTCGTAGGCTAGACTCGCTGTGGTCTTCATACTCTTCCAGAAAGCCAAAGTGTCTGTTTGTCTCAAAAGCACCTTCTGATGTCGAATGAGAAGGGCAATTGATATTCGGAAGAGAACTTTTACACCTTCCAGAAGGAACACGTCCCATATTCGAAGAAGCGTCTGTCACAAAAAATGTACAGTATTGAATTTAAAATTAGTGTGGTTTCTTTCAGCTAAGAGTACTGAAGTAAATCGCAAAAAAACCGTCTCACAAAGATGGATGCTTATCGACAACGGTAACTAAGTTAACGCCAGAAAAGTATTTCTCACAACCACGATGATGACTAGATAGGTATCCTGGTAAATTTAATGTCCACAGCACTGTGGAAGATGAGGGAGCGTGAACAGAGCCTAAGGAACAATTTATAGATTCACAAATTACACAAATTTACTGAAAATAAATGAAGGGACAACCGCACAGAGGTCACCGGTGAAATGAGTTGATTTAACACGAAGGCCTGTCTTTCCATATTTGGCTTTGGGCCATTGTTAAAACGAGCAGTTGGTCCATGACTTATAGTACCCACTAGCTGCGATTTTTCACCCATGCCGATTTAAAGTGTGCCTTAAAACCCATAACTAAAAGTATTCCGGAAGTACAGGGCACCATTAATTTGGAACGCAATTGTTTAACTTTGATGTCAATCTCTAGCACATGTACACTGGGGCTGGTCACTTGGAACCGAAATGTGGCAACCTAGTTGTCCATTCTACTTCGATTTTGAAGTGAAAAGAAGCACATTAAAGCAATGCCGGTGGTTTACGGGTTAGACCGTAGATTAAATAGACTTACGTCTAACGTTAGAGCCCAGCAATAAGCACGGCATTTTCGACACAACGGTTTAAGGCGTTTCCGCAAACTGGCATCGTTGTAGCCTGTATTTGTGTCCAAACGTTTTACAAATTAAAATTAACACAAAAAACTCCAATAACGACAATGGATCAGATACATTAACTTTCGCCTAAATCGTGAAGTGCACACAGAGGCGTAAAAAATTGACTGAACAAAGTCCATCACATGGGAACATTCAGAACGCTGTAAGTTTTTTTAAAATTGAAATCCAATCAAATTTAAAACGACGCTGTTGAGCAAATCACCGAAGCGGATTTTTAGGAGATAGGCCAGGCAGTCAGTGAACTAGTTGCTGTGGCTAGTTGTCGTTAGCAAAGGGGACATTGCAACCAGACCAAACAAACTAGTTTAAACTCGTTGTTTCTTATTTAAATTAAAGCCACTCTGACATGTAAATGTTAACCTTAATTTAAAATAGTTGGCAATGGAAGATTACTTAGGTTTGCGTTTCCGTTGGATCTCAATTGTTTCAGGAAATCTGGTAGTGTTTGGAAAGAACTAGGTCGTGCTAAAGGCGCTTCACGAACCGTCTTCACCTTTTTGGAGTTCTGAAGAATAAAGTTAGCTTAAAATTTAATAATTCCGTAGTATTTAATCTACTTTTTTCCATAGGAAGGTAGAAGCGCTATGCTCGTAGTTATCTTTTTTTAAGTAACAACATTTTTTACTCGGATATTGATCATTTGATGGCGTGTTTGGAGGGTCTCATCATCAATGTCCTCAACTAGCCATCAACTCATATGACAAAAGGCGTAGGTAAAATATTCCTCGGAGTAAATCGAGCTCCTAGGTGACTGTGATAACGTCAAGTACTGATGGTCTTGTGGTTTTCCAAGGACATTATGCTGATGCAGTTGAAGCGAAAAACACAAACAACCAAGATGACTAATCAGAATTCGTATAATGGATGGCACCAATACTAAAAAAATTGTTCTTGTTATCCAAAATTGTCATGGTATGTAGAACCGACAAACAAACTACATGCGGTGACGGAGTCTCGAAGAAAAAGCCATGCAGGAAAAAAAGGGTACAAGGTGACTTTTAAAACAAGAAATGACAGTCAATGCAGGTTTCAATTTACGAAAAAGCCATGCACCTCGACAATCCGGGGCGGTCAGAGTTCATGCGGTGTAACAACATGCCACCCAGCCGTCCCGCCCAAAATTCGCGCGAATTAATCACTCGGTGGTGTGGCGCGCGCCAAGCTGGGACAAAGTGCGCGGCGGCCGCACGCCCAGAGACACGCCAACGTATAAAAGCCGGGGCGCAGCCCATCAGTCTCGCGCTTGCACACGAACACGCGCACGCACACACACGCAAACCGCTATGTCAACGTCCATACTTGTGCTCCTCCTTCTCATCAGTACCACGTGGACCGCCAGTGTCGAATATGACGATGTCGACGTCGACTACGACGATGACGACAACGACGACGACGACGATGATGATGACGACGATGACGATGATATCGGACTGAGTCTCGAGTAAGGCGACAGTTTTGTGACTAACATCTTACCTATCTATCTATCTATCATATCTGAAAATTGTTTTATGAATGAACTCATTCGCATAAGTTATCGTGTCACAGACTGTTTTACCAATGACACGTATCCAGGTTTGGATAAGGCACCAAATGTAACAGTTTTACTTCTAATTTACCCACGTTTTATAAAAAAAAGCACTAGAAAGACGCTGGGCACCCAGTTAGTATTCATATTTGTGCAAACCTGGTTAAATAACTTTACGAATTAACAGAAATTCATTGTCTTTGGAAAGGTGCTAGTGTTATATGATACCGTAACAGACTATCTTTCCTCTTTTAAATATTGAGCATTCCGATCGAATCTGATTAAATGTCAATGCTATATCACAGTAAAATATTCGATATCGTGAACACTAACTGTAAATATGTTGACTATATTAAAGTAAACATATACCCAATTAATATCGCGAAAAGAAATAAATAATTAAACACAATAAAATTAATGAAAATTAGGCATTATTAAGACTACAAAAAAATTCACAAAAATTAACAAACCGAGCAACAAAATATACAAAAATTCATGTTGTAGGCTAGAAGATGAAAAAGAAGATAAAGAAAACGAAGAACAAGGAAAGCATAAATACGAAGTCAGTCTTCTACGATTCGACAACAAGAGAGAGGACAAAAAGGCCAATACAACAAGTGAAATGCCGCATGCCAGCGATCGGGCTGAGACGGAGGTCACAGCCGACGAAAGAACCACTCCATGTTCCACCGAGGATGCTGCTTCCACGCATGAGGCCTCGCCCTCCACCACTACACCCAGTCCAGCTGAACA
>UXSR01001123.1:0-11132 GCA_900604375.1 Mesocestoides corti | reverse complement strand
TGATTTTATTTACATTAATTTATTAACATTTGTTTTGTTACGCTTTTATCAAGTCAAGGTCAACCTTGACTTGAGATAGCCTGGGAAGGTCGGTTCTAGCTGTCAGCAAGGGATCTGGTACGGTTATTTGAGTGGTATTCTCTATTGTTACGGGCAAACGTAACAGCAGGACAGTTATTTCTCGTTCTAACATATTGATTATAGCAGTAATGGTGCATGTTGTACTAGATACCAAGCACGTTTACATAACTTTGCTATCTATCCTAAACCAACATTGTTATGTGAAGTTCTTTTGCGTAAACCAATTGAATCTTGTTTGCTCACGCTAGCTAATTGAATTCACTCAAGATACAGGGTTTTCAGGGGTCACTGAACATGAACAATTCATACCCGTTTTATCCGTTTAACCATTCGGGCGTTTGTACTTTTACTAAATCACCCAGACCGCATCAGTCATGCGCTCACATTCAATGCTCGCACGAACATACAAGATGGTTGAGCTATCCAGTGAACAGTTTAAATGAGATCCTGTCCTTCGCCGCCTGGAAACGACTAGCTTTCATCTGCATAATTTTGCAGTTAAATAAATGCAGATATAGTAGAAAAAATGACCGGATAATTTGACAGTCTTTGGTTTAAGGACACCTGACTTCTTGACATATTAGCGTTCTAAATTACGCCGACAATGGTGAATTGCTGAGGTCAGGGCAGGATAGAGCGGCAAATAGCAAACGTAAATTGAATCGGATTGGACAACCAACGTGGAGTAGAATCTGCAGAATATGAATACGTTCTCGTAAATCATCACGATTTCGCATCCACCGTTGCAGAAATGTTCGTTCACTCTTGTCTTCCCCTCTTCCTACTGATCAGCTCTTTCGGTAGCGTCGTCGTCAATGCATGTTTGTGCATCTATCACTACTTTTTTTTGCAAATGCTTTATTTCTACCCATAACTTTACGTTTCGCATGCTGTTACTTTTGTTTGTACCAGGCACAAGGGATACAGTTGAAGGGCACACGAGCACAAAATTAGCCAGAATTTTGCGTAGTGTGACAAATGAAATTGACCAATGCTTGTCGAATCGGCTTTGCCTTTCTTCGCATAACACGTTCCGAGTTCCTGGAACGGAGAAAGTGAATTGGCAAGGCAAGATCATGGCTTCTGTACCAAGCCAACATTTGTATTAGTGCGAGTTACGCGCTGACAGCATTAATCTAAGTCTCACTAAATGCATCGAGGTAGGTATATTTCTTTTTCACATCACGCTGGGAATTTCTCATGGATAAGTTGGCAATTGCATTGTGCACTCGCGTGATTTGAAATAATATCCCATTATGGTCTTAACTTACTCTTTGCTTTTTGTAAAACGAACCAAAGAGTTAGAAAATGAAGGCTTAATTCAACTTGCTTCTATTCACATTTCAGGCGAATAGTACATACCACTTATCCTACAGCATTAAACCAATTCGGAGCACAGGAACTTAGCAATGGTTACTTTCTGTGATTGTGACCCTTATTGCATGTCCGTTGATCCCATTAAGTTGTGTTTCCTAAGCGGAAATATTGTGATTTCAGCGGTGTTCATAAATATCCTGTTCAACAAATGTCTACATTAATTTACCGAAGAAGGGTGTCATGTCGTTGCATTATTTTACTCTACAATCCTCAAGTTTGCCTATATTAAAGCTGTAAAATATGGTAAACTAGGACGATTTGCAACAGATTTCAATGGTGTGCTACCACGATGTGTGGAAAGTGTTCATTGTTACAGTCACTTGCGACGATACGACGATAGGAAGGTGCATTATCGTGCAATAGACCATTGCTCGCATTTCACATCCATCAATTTAAGCATTTATTTGCCTTCTTAGTGCAAACAGGTCCATTACTTTGAAATTTGCCATGAAATTCCAAATCAATTTTTTTTCCATTTTCATACTCACAAAATACTTCAGTTTGTTTTGCAATGTTTGCAGTTGCACTTCTATGTTAAAGAATGACATCTCAGTGTGTAAATGAAAAACAGGAATGAGAAATTTATCTACACAGTGTAAGTCTAATAATTAAGAAAACTGTTCCTGTCGCCTTACAGGTGTGTGAAATAGAATTTTAATGCAATCATGAACATCATTTTCGAAGGGTTGTGAAAATTGTGAATGAAAACCAAGTTCACAAACTATGGCAGAATTGACAGTTTGTTTAGTTGATGGATGAGGAAAGACGTGGGAGTGGAATCCAAGGAATTCGCAGGTAAAATGTCAAACTCAACATCTGAACAAAACTCGCAGTAGCAAGCTGTGCATTATCACCGTTTTCAACAGATGTATTTACCCCCTCGCACTAACAAATGAAACGTTGTGTAAAGTAACAATGGCCTGAAAGATGTGCCCAATTTGCTATTGCTCACTACAATTCGTAGCCCCTTAGTGTTACTGGACAGTTAAGTTGCCGCAATTCAACGAACTTACTACAAAAGAGTAACATTAATAGTAAATATTAGCTTATTGTGTACCTAGTCGAAAAGTGAACGTCACCGAAAAAGTGAGGCATAAGTTACTCTAAGAATTGATCCTGAACGTGTTATTAGGAGATCTGGCTCTTAACAACATTAATCTAATTTACGTATTCAAAGGTGCAAGGCTGTGGCCAACGTTAACTGCAATGAGATTAGGCAAGCGTTGATGCTGGTGCAGCTCGTGCAGCACATAAAGGAATATGTGTTGATGAAAATACGAGGATCAAAATTGTAGAGATTAACTTTAAAATTTCAGTCTTGGATAAAAGTAATGCTAATTAACACTAAGTGCTCTAGGAGATCAAAATTGTCCTCAGTTCAAGTGAATATCACCAATTTCCCGTATAAGTTTAAAATGGCCTCCTTTCCTACGTGCACAATTGATGGTCTTGTTGTTCAAAGTTACGCGCTGACAAAATGGAGCTGAACCACACAGACTGCCTTGCGGTAAATGAATTACGGTTTCTCGTGTGATGCACCAGATATTTCAAAGGTGCATTTGTCTAAAATAATATAATTTATGGTATTGCTTTTGGTAGGAAGAAGCAATAAACACAAAACATAATGCAGTTGTGTGAGGTTATTCCAGAACTTCTGTTGCAGACAGCGGATACAATCAATATATTTGAACGCCTCGAAGGAACACACAAAACATTCCTTGGCACCTGGATCCAATTCGCATCTCCTACTTTGTTCTGCAGCTTTACTCAAGTGAACTAAGCAATAGTACATTCTGCATCACCAACAGCAGAACCTACGCAAACGGCGTCGTGCATTATAATCCAAATGAAACTTACACAAGTCCCTGGAGCATTCTGAATGTTTTGAGGATTTCGCTAGCACTTACTCTGGAGTGGAAACCCTGATTTACTAAGTCACACTAATAAAACTAATTTTCACGTATTCATGGGTCTTGTTTGAGCCCATTGGGGTGTATATTTTCATTGAATTTGCTTCCTCGTGTGCATAACTAACATGAACTCAATTGCCAACAGATTCGTTTATATGGTTACTAACCACAGTAATTTATTGTGCGTTCGACAACAACAAGGACAGTTAATGAGCATATGCACTGTCATTCCTCATAATGAGTGTGATTAGACACAAGCAAAAGGGTTTAAAAATGGTGCCCTTTCAAGGCGGTTTCTACACACGTGTTTTTGAGTCATAATGCGTGGCATATTTCTGCTAAAATAGAATTCGGCAGCAACTTTGCAATTCGTTTATTTTTTTGTTAAAGTTTAAATCAAATTAACGACATGTCTTATTTAGAGTATTAATTGGTCTAGTGTTGTCTTCGTGTAAGAAGGTGTCTCTTATTGCCTCAATTTGTGCGTTTTGCCTTGGTCCGAACACTGCTGTGTTGCAGTTACCCATAGTACTTCAATTCAAAACATTTTCGCCAAGTGAACCATTTGCAACCTCCCTGAACAAACACTCACACAAAATGCCTTGAAGAGTTTATTATACATTGGTACAAGTGGACGTGCATGTTATATTCTCTAATGTGCGTGCCCTTATTAAACCAAACACATTTTTGTAATATCCAGAAACCACAAACAGCGTCACTTAGTCAGAGAGGATGTGTCGTAACCAATGAAAATGACCAATGTCAAGAAGAGGATCGTAAAACCATGGATTAACACTGCTTAAAATTTGGGGACATTTACCTGATCGGGTTCGTCGCAACTACTGGGCATGATGGAAGCAAAAATGATGTTCGTCAAAGCAAGTTTAAGGTACCACAATCATGTTGGGTTGCCTTCAGGCACCACAAATTTGACGCGTATGCATGTTGTTGACATCGGCAAACACAGTGAACACAGATATGACAATCATCGAAATACTTGCAGAAACGGTCCTATCAACCGTAAACGTGGACTTCATTGACACTGTGGGATGTCGAAAATTCCTACGTTATGCGTCTGGACTGGTGTATGTGTAGTGGATATAAAGGGCCATAAAGGATGCGATGGCAGAGGTCACAAATTAGTGCTACTGGAAGAAGGAAGCGAAACTTGTCCTACGAACAGATGCTTCCCAAACTGCAGTCGGCGCAGTCCTTCAGCAAGAACTGGACGGTCGTACTGAGCCGTTGTCATTCTTTTCTCGAAAGCTTCAACCAGCTCAGACCCGTTACAATACCTTTTCAAGAGAATAATTGGCGATTTAACTTGCTGTGAAATATTTCCGTCATCCACTGGAAGGACGTGAGTTCACAATTTTTACCACTACGTAAACCACTAATGTATGCTTTTTATGCAGCCTCCGATCGGTATTCTCCACGCAAATCCAGATACCTTGATTATGTTTCCCAGTTCACAACCAATATTCTCCACGTTGGTGGGACTGATAACGTCGTGGCCGATGCGCTATCCCGAGCGCATATCCATAACCTCTCATTTCCTGGTATCGATCTTGAGCAGTTAGCTGCAGCACAGATGGATGATCCTGAATTACAACAGTCTCGTCAAAATTCTAGCCTAAAGCTGGAAGAGCTGTCACTTCCCCAATGTTCTTCAAAAATTACTTGCGACATGTCACTTGGCAGACCTCGTCCCTTTGTTCCTGTCTTATTTAGAAAGCAAATATTTGAATCCCTTCATTCTCTTTCACACCCTGGCGTTCGCGCCACCGTGCGCTTGATAACAGACCGTTTTGTTTGGCCTAGCATTCGTAAAGATGTTCGCTTATGGGCTAAACTCTGTATTCCATGTCAACGCAGCAAAGTCCACCGTCATAATATTTCACAACCTGGACGTTTTCCCTTTCCAGACGCCCGTTTCCGTCATGTGCACATAGACTTAGTCGGACCTCTTCCGCCGTCTCGTGGTTTTATTTATGTCCTAACTTGTGTGGACCGCTTTACTCGTTGGCCTATGGCAGTACCTATTAAAGATGGTCTCGCTGAAACTGTTGCCCGCGCGTTTATGGAATCATGGATTTCCTTATTCGGTGTTCCCAGTTCTATTACATCTGATCGCGGTGCACAATTTACGTCTTCCTTGTTTCAAGACCTAAACCGCCTTCTCGGATGCAAGCATTTTCGTACTACAGCATATCATCCAGCATCTAATGGTTTGGTTGAGCGTTTCCACCGTCAATTTAAAGCAGCCATTATTGCGAAAGCTGCCTCGAACCACTGGTCTGACTCATTGCCATTGATTTTATTAGCCATTCAAATTACGATAAAGGAAGATATTGAATCCACGCCAGCAGAACTTGTATTCGGTACAACTTTGCGTCTGCCTGGTGAAATGGTCACCAACTCTGACAACACTATTGAGTTCCCATCTTCCCCTTATGTCGATCAATTAAAGTGCTACATGAAGGAAATTCGATCAGCCCCAACAAGGATGTCCTCACGACAAGCACGGATCCAACCAAGTTTGCTTACTTCACCTTATGTATTTGTCCGCGTTGATGGCGTTAAAAAACCCTTGCAGCCACCATATGATGGCCCCTTTAAGGTAATAGAACGCGCCGACAAATTTTTTGTAATTGACAAAAATGGCTCGCGTGATACTGTGAACGTAGACCGTCTCAAAGCTGCTTATATTGAAAACACCAATGTTCCTTCCACATGCTCAAGCAACGACGAACTTCCCCTACAATCTCCCGTATCCCCACCCTGCCCAACATCCCGTTTTGGCCGACCCTTAAGACCTGTTGTTCGCTTTGCTGATTCCAATTTACTGCAGGAAATGCAAACTGATAAGCCGACACTTCTACCAGTTGTTAGAGATTTAGCTTCGTGACAGCAAGCTTTTAACGTACGCAGACTAATTCGCAAAACTGGCATCAAAGATCGCTGGAACATCAGATTGCAAATGCATAATGAAGACGATTGCACACAAGTCAATCAGTGTGTCAAGATTTCACACTCCACGCTTTACAAATGTTTGTTCGTTGATGTCTGCTTCTTACTTTACTAGTCACCTCTCTTGGCAATCCACTTTTTCCATCCCAAGAACTCTGAACGAATTGAGTAATAGAATTCAAAGCTGATGCGGCAGACATCGGTCAATTTCATTTGTCGCACAACTTAAAGCGTTCTCTTAGTTAGTGCTCGTGTTCGCTTCAACTGCAACTCCTGTGCCTAGTACAAATGAAAGTAATGGTATACAAAATTTGAAATCATAGTTTGAAGTAAAGCATTTGCCAAGCAATAGTGCTAGTTGCACACACCTGTGTTGAATAGGACACTGGCAAATGAGCTGACCAGTAGTAAGAAAAGAAGACTGGAATGAACCAACATTTCTGCAACAGTGGATGCGAAATCGTGATAAATCCTCTGGGTTCATGGGTATTTATTCATTTTCTACCAATTCTCCTCCACAATAATTGTCCAATCCGATTCTTTTTCATTTGCTACGTGACAATCTAGCTTGGCTTGACCTCAGCATTACGCGGTTATGAGTGTTTCATGTACAGTGGATCCTGAAAATCCTGTGGCGAGCAGCAAGTGGTCATAGCTATAATAAGTTAATACAATTCAATTGATGTTAGTGAATGCACTTTACCTAACCAGCAGGTCGTTTTATAACTTGGACTAACACACCAATGCATTCAAGTCCTGGACGTATGTTTATCATCTAAAATCGAACTATTCATATATTTCAAAAAATATATTGCTCTTAGAAAGGACATCCGAGGTGCCAATATAAGATCGTCAAAGTTACAACTTACAGAGCAAAAAAAGGCACTTCGAAGACTTTGTTCAAGAGAATACGCATAATTACAGTCAGGCCAACACACATATCATAACACGATTGTATTGGTTTATTTGATGGCACTTCACCTAACCATGTTCGGTAAGGGAACGATGTTTAGCAAGGCTATGTAAACGTACTTGTTATCTTGTACAGTATGCACCATCACTGTTATAATAAATTAGTTGAGCAAAGCACAATCGGCACCTCTACTCTTTTTTCAGTCAGGTCGTGACAGTGTAGGTCGTCGGCCCTGGTGTGGTTTTCCAAACTCAGTGGAGGCTGCTACTACCCCTATAACAAATTGAAAGCTGTTGTCCTCACATGAACCACCAGCTCAAATAAGGCCCGTCTTAGACACCTCCTCTCTGTTGTTGAACCAGGTGACAGGTCTTCGGCTCAATTGCTTTGTCACATGCTACGCCTGTCTGGGAACAACAAGATTGAAGTCTTCATTATGTGACAGTTATGTGCTAAATGCCTCCCGGCAAATACGCATGCAATCATGTAGATTCAGAGCTCAGACATACCATTGAAGAAACTTGCTGAAACGACTGATAAAATTCGCGGGTGTCTCTTCCAAAGAATAGGAAACGAAGCCGCCTTCTTTGGTATAATGGCCAAAGTCTTCAAGTTGAGCATTAATAAGTTAGAAGAATGAGGAATGGACAGTCTATTATCAAAAGTTGCTGAACTCACCAGAGGCAACTTGAGCAATCCCTAGAGCATTCGCAATGCCGTCATGGTTTTTGTATCTGCTTTACGCCTACCACGTCAATTAGGAAAGCCTAGGTCAAAAGTGAGTAACTTTTAGCCATAGGTCACAATGGACTAGTTGTTCGCGGCTCGACGTTGAAGAGAAGATGTTTTGAGGTGGCATTTGTCATGTCCTGTTGGAATCAAGTGTGAAATGATTTTATGTGGATTTCGAATACTTCTGAATTAGCCAATCATAGAAACTGCCTTTTGCAATTAACTAACGTTTATCCCACGTGCTAAGTAGTAATTTTGTAAGCTAGCGTTTAAAAAAAACAGCCTACACGTCATCTGCCACGTTTGCATTTGATCATACAGTCAAGCAATTAGGTCAACTAGACCTTGAACCCATTATTCTATTATGAGCTGATTACGGATGCTCTGCTTATTTTACGTTCCGCATTGCTTCATTGATGTGTGCCGTAGATCTCCGAATTTTCTCTCAATTTGTTATTTTATTACCAAACTAAGGTATGCTAATGTCAAATTGAACTTGATTATATACATATTTGGCTCGAAATTAGAGAAAAATCCTGCCTGTTAAACTATGATTCTTTAATAACGCCTGTGTCAAGCAGCAAGCCAACACAGAAATCGTAAGCTAAAGCTAATAACAAGCGTAATTGTTCGTTCAGTGTTTGGTGTTTGGCCGATACTACAAAGCTAACTTCCTCTCTTGTACACACACACGCCGCTGCTGCTTCAATAAATTAGTTAAGCGACTCGCCATCGTCATTTTAACATTCGGTTAGGCCTTGTTAATGTAGATTGCCGGCCCTGGTGTATCTTCCAAAACCGCACCGAAGCCCGCTGCACGTCCTACAAGTGTCAGTTCCATTTTTAAATCCTTGTTCGTCTAATCACCTGCTCTTCAGTCAATACGTGTTCGTGCAACTTGACCTATTATCTGTTGACTGTTTTTAATGCAGACGTATCTTGAAATAGGCACTCAACATGTCACCAAATAATCAAAAACAGTTACGAAGCGAGGTTTACTGAAGATGGGACTAATAAAATCCAAGGGTGCTTGTCTGGTCATTTTTCTCACTTCTTAGAGTCGCATCAGCCGATTGTCTTTGTGTGTGGATGTGTGAGGGCATGACACGCAACTGATATCATTAACAAATGAAATAGTGATCAGTACTTGACATTTGCATGTCTGCAAAATGGCTTTACTTGCGTGCGACTGCAAGTATTCCACTGCAGGCAAACACCAAGAACTTTGTGACGCAATTGGATGCAGCAGCGTAAATTATCAAAGCAAGATTGTCTCTTCAGCGAAGGAAACGTCCCGTTTTACTCATGTGTGTGGCGCACTGACAACGGGAAACTGAGTCTTACTCAATGCTTCTCAAAATTCTTTGAGATTGTGCTAAATAATAAAGTGAACCAGTATTGACGTAGCAGGTTCGTGTTTTCATGTACAACACCACAATTTAATTTACAATAGTTGTGTTTCACATGTCCAAACAATGATTACTTTTAGTAACCAAGAAAAAAAAGCGTGTGACTGGATCCGATGAACAAGTCGGCAAGTCACAATTTGATGCACTACATTACTTTGAATCATTTTTGATTTCTTTTTTAAGAAAGCCGGACGACATGCCGATAATTACAACAACACCAGCTGAGATAAACCAATGCGTAAATGCTATCTGAACCTCGACTAGACATCACGCGGAGGGCGTTTGCTGTTTCAGCCTTTGCTGAGCACATGTTTGAATAAACTGATGCAATCCGAGCACACACAAAAGGTCACACACAAGACTTGTGACGGACAACATCGAGCTATGTGTGTTTAATCAACTTTGCCTTCCTTCATTCAATTCATTTCACTTTGTCGGAAGCAATACTGTGCCTTGTCAGGGCAGGGCAGGGTCATTTCTACCGCAACACGCGAACATTTGTATTCGTGCAAGTTGTCTGCTGAAGGCATTGAACTGAATCTCACAGAGTGCCACATAACTTGACAAACGTGGCCTGTGTGCAGTCATGGTCATGCTACACTGGCTTACTGCTGCTTCAGTCAACCTGGATCAAAGCATTACACCACCGTCTGTGTAGGCATGAAAGGTCATGTAAGGAAGCAAGATCATTTTATCACAAAAGCACGGTTAATTTATCAACGAGTTTATGTTATAAGCACAAAAAGCTCTTTCACGCACAAATAGCAATGCTATCCTGGTTGGAACCAGGATAGCCTAGTTGATGGGGATAAAGGATTTCATGTAATTTAAAATCAGGTGAAAAAGCACAAAATATTAAAGTTATTTCCATCAACAAAGTAATCCAAAGAGAACGGCAAAAAATACTGCAGTCGAACCGTGAAAGTTAGTTTGTGTTAAATGATCTTGCTTAGCAGGATGCATCAACAGCGATTTACAAAAGAGCTAGAATGCTCTCAGAGTTGGTGTAATTACCGTTTGCTGGAAAATGCTATTGTCCATTTGTGTTGGGTCTGCTGTAAGTGATGTAGAAGCGATCAATAATTTTTGAACTCCTGTGAGTCAATTTACAGAACGGGGCTATATATGCAGTTAGTCTGAGCCGACTGTATGGGTAGTGTGTGTGTGTGTGTGCGATATTATCCTGCAACATAAATGTATTACATGGTTGGGAGTTTAAATGATCTTCGTGCTCTCGTTGATTGTTTCAACCAAAAGCAGGGTTTACATCGATGGCAAAGAGGAATAATTTTTTCATAACTGTTTACCCTAAGCAAAACAAACAGTTTATTTCAAAAAAATATACTTCACTTTGCGTTTAAACGACATGCACCTACATCGACGCCTCCAGTGACACTAAGTTCAATTCTCCTTGAACGCAACTAGCAGGAATGAAATGGTGCGTCCGATGTAGAAGAGATGATCCTGCCTTGCTAATTCACACAACTGTTTCCAACAACATGGAACGAATTGAGTGAAAGAAGACAGACCTACTTTGACTAACATTCCTCGATTTCGGTTGTCACACCTCTTATAACCCTTGCTGAGTTGGTGCTCGTGATATCTCTGACTGCATTTTTAGCAACAATTTCAAACATGGATAAAACCTGCAACTAATAGGAATGTTGTGGTAAACCATGAGACAGTGACTGGCCAATAGTGAAATCGGAATGAACCTGTATCGAAGGCGACCCTGACAAA
>UXSR01001122.1:0-11140 GCA_900604375.1 Mesocestoides corti | reverse complement strand
TGTATCCATTGTCTTCTGGTTGATTGCGCACTTGTTTATTTACTGCGCTGCATAATGCTCTCCTAGTGTGTTTGAGAAACTCCCTACCTCTTGTTGCCAACTCAATTCGCGTTCTCTGTCAGGAAGTTGGTACTGGAGAATATTCAATTATGAAAATGCAACATTATGCTGCACTTGATTATCTCCTATTTTGCAATCAATCGATTTACCTGGAACTACTGTGCAGACACTGACAAGAGGAGTTAGAACGAACTGGTCAAAGTGCAAATTATTATTGGCAAGGCAGAAGAGACATCGTTTGCCAGGTCTAAAATTATTTTCCAAATCCTTGAAAGGCGAACAACAGGTTTTAATGGTATCTAAAGGGCTTATCTGCAGTGGTTGTCATTTCCACAGATAATCAAGTAAAAATCCTACAGGGTCGTTTATCGTCCTGTGTATTAACAACTAAGGCTATTACGTGGTTAGAGGACAAATTGTTTGAATGGGTTCAGGCAAAAAACAGAACCGGTATGTGCTGTTATAACGGATTGGTTTTTAAGATTTGCAAAATCAAAATTAGCCAAACTGAGACAAGGACGTAAGTCTACTTAGAACTTACGGTTTGGTGCGATTGATATATCGAATATGCATCGTTGTACAAAATTGTCACTGGTCGACAGGGCAATTTCTTGTGTCGCATTGTCTGAAAGCATTTTTTGTTAGTTTACTGTGAATGCCCACCGAAACACCTTAAACAAATCTGACTGTTCATTTTGCAAAGAGAGCTAATGCAAAGAGCTAATGCTCTCTCTGTGTCCCTAATCGAGTTTACACACACGGCCACACGATTAAAAAACCTTCATCAGTTCGAGAACATGAAGAAAGTTCTGAGCCTCCGGTACCTATAGCGTAGGCCTTTTTTTCTGACAGCTATGCTTTTCAAGGTCATTTAAAAGGATAAACTATTTCACGATGTTGTTTGTTCTAGGCACAAGAAGGAAACGACCTAGGTGCAAAAGGACCCCTATCCAGTCCGGTGCCTTAGCAACTGTAGGAGGCATCTCTTGGATCCACTGTGCAAACAGTTTTGCGAGTCAATGTACTGGACGGACGTCAAATTAAACAGAATCAAACACATTGTTGACCGCATCAACTACTCTGCCAAGTTTTCCAACCTTTAGAACTGAAATAAATATTCGAAGGCGGTACGAGTTATTTTCACCTGGGTGCATTAAATCGCTAGCATTTCATAATGAGGCTCCAGAATCCCTTTTTCTTACCTAGTTTCTGGTTATTTAGTGCAAATCTTGTGACGTTCATTAGGCAAAACACCGATCCCACCTGAGTATATAAAAACAATGTCTATTTTCGTATTATTATTATTATTATTATTACCACTTGCAGTAGAAGTTATTAATGTAGAAAAAAATATTTCCATAAACATGGCCTTCTTTATTTTGAAAAAAAATCTTGCAAGGTGACAGGAATTTGCATTAGCCAATGCATTAAAACCGAGAGCAGACAATACTTTATTAGTAAATCCAGGTATTGCGTTAGGCCAAAACGTTACTAAAAAGCTTTTTTAAAGAGCGAATTATTGGACAGCAAAGTGCAGTCCACGTATTTCTTTTTCAAAAATGAAATGTTACTTGGCGGCTTAAATGAAATTGAATATTTTTACGCCCTGGACAGAAAAAAATGTGATTGGCGACGAAGTATTGAATTTACAGATCTCTGGATACACGATAGATTCTTATCGAATTGCAGAAGCAATTTTCTAAGCTTAACGTGAACTTCACATACATCTTTCAAAGAAGCCAAAAGTGTTTGACAGACCGGTTACGTCTACTTAACCCTCAAAACACTGGTTACGCATTGAAATGTCGAAGACATTTTCAAAGTTTAAGGTGAATTTCGTGCAATTTTGTCATGGGATCAGAGAGGTTTCGTCGAAATAATTACCTACTGGATACTGTAATGTTGATGTCTGTTGCGGCAATAATTTGAAGTGGTTTAACGTCTTCTCATCAGGTCGTCTTTCTGCCGGACTAAATGTCTGCACATCCGTGGGGCCCTGACCCACATTCAGTGGACAATCCAGAAGATGAAATCGGACATGATGCACGATGAGATGCGGCAGACCATAATTGAAGGGCTTAGTCAAAACGTGGAAAGAGGGTGAATGTGCTGTCGGAATTATAACCAGCAAATTGCATTTTGAGAACTGGTATCAGGAGAGGAACATAATTTTACTCACTTACACAGGTTTACGGCTATGCCAATAAAGATTTTACTGAAACAATTTTCAGCTTTGTTAAACATAACTTGCGGTGATTTTACCACTTCGATTGTTTGTGCAATTTGCCGATTGTAGGAAGTATTGAATTTCATGATGTCTTCAAAAGCAGCTAAGTAAAATTGACGCTTTAGTATTACGTCGGTGTATACTTTCCCAGAGTCAAAAAGCAAAGAAAGTAGACGCGAAAGTTGTTGCTTTACTGTGTCCAAAAGCCATTAAACCGTGCGTAACCCAGACGCAAGGCGCAAGGTACTGCAATGTGTCCATGCGGCCATTTGACATTTAATTTTAAATTTGGACATGACCAGTACACGCTTTGCACAGGTGCTTTATTTTAGAATGTGCAACGTAAGGCGATTTTGTTGTTTTCTATGAAACTCGACATGCAACACTCTCATCATTGGCTAATCAAATTGTGACTGCATTTTTGTATAACCTAGGCCAGGTGTGTTACTATCTGTTATAATAACCTACTTTCAGTACCAAAATAACGTTTTATTCTGCAAATTTGTGCCTTTCGGGGTGGTTGTCATCGAGGGGTTAGGATGTAAGCCATGTGTTTAATTGCAATCAGCCAATGCTAAATTCACTACGGTCATTAAGCTCCGATTATTTTTACCAAAATTGGGCAAATGTGGAAACCAAAAGCCTAAATCAATTAAAACAAAATGGACGAGAATTATGGGTGACGGCCGACTTTCGTGCATTTTCATAGAATTGTCATTGTTTATGACAAGTGCTGTTTCCTTTTCAAATACGTAAATCCAGTGGGGTGTATTTCGCAATGAATAATATTTGCGCTGTAAATCGATGTGCCTTTGGGTGGACACATTATGTTCAGTAGTAATCCGATAAACATGTGTTGGTGGTTTTATTTATTGAAGTCATCTCCTTAAAACGCCGCAGACTCCGACATTTAACTGCCTGATAACCTGTGTGATTCCTGATCCGCCGTTTCACGGCATCGTTGGGGTTTGTGGTAGAACGCTTGTTAAAGAAATGGTCAATTGCTTGTCTTCGTACAATGTGTTACACACAAGTATAATCACAGGACCTAACACTAGTTGAAACCCGTCTTTTGTAGTTACGGCTGCCAACTCAAAACCTACCATCTAATTGTGATTTGATTAGGAAAAGCCCTCGATTTAAAACACACGACTTATCAGACTACAGGAAATTCTTCACAATATTGCTGTACTGGCTCAATTTGCCACACTGTTGTGACGTTGCAAATTCTTTCTTAGTTTTAAAATTCAGTACCTCTTAATCTACCCAGAGGACAGTTTCAGATGAACATAATGCAAATAAGTCAATAGTCACTGGTTTGCTAATTGTGCAGCTGTTACATTTCGAGTTGTGTACTTTAGTTACAAGTACCGAATTAGTGCTTTCAAATGCGTTGAGTACGATGCCACGTGTGAAAGGTTGTAGTAGTAATGCTCTTAGGCAGGTAAAATGTATTCACAATACACTTGACTTAAATCGGGTATTGCTTAAGACGAATGCATTGACATAGATCTGAGCACTGGCCTAATTACAACAAACACAGTAGCAGGAGTTTCAAGTCGAGTGCAGGCAGACGTTGTCGAAAGCTCTATAATTCCCTCAAAACGACTGCGATTTTTGTGCTTTGATAGTTTAGAAACTTCGAAGCCATAGCAAGCTGATTAAAACTGATTAATGCCGAAATAAACACCTGGAAGCTCCTAATCTTACCTGATACATTTAATTATCGGGATGGTGTGTTTAGCAAAGGCAAGCAATTAACGCAGGAGAAATCAAGGTTGAATCTAATTTTCTTCGAATTTTATCGTTTATGCCGATATGCGCTCCGGAGTCGAGCTGCTATCGTGGTGCATGAGATGAGTTGAGGTAAATAGTTTTGGAGTGTGCGCCACACATGAATGTTCTCAAATACAAAACCAATTTTTAAAAGTGCAGCAGTGTGTTGCAAGGTTCGTTAACTATCTAACTTGAACGTGATAATTTTGAATGTGCTAAAATTTATGATAGGCCAATATTGGAAGTAAGTGGCCTGTCAAAATCTTTGCTGGGCCAGCGGCTGCGTGAACTTGTCAGCCTTATCAATGTAATGAAATGAGAATACGCAGTTTGTGAATACACCAGTAAGAGATAAAAAGGAAACATTTAACACCAAAATAAACTGCGTAATCCACTTCCATGTATGCCATGGTGGTACATATGTGCATGCTTCAGATTGAATCAAAGTCTCGTTAATTGTTAGTTGTGAGATCGAAGGTTTGTCAGATTGCAGTATGCTTATAAAACGAATGTGCTGCAATATGGATGGGGACGTTGTGAGAGAAAATACTGCATAATCTGAAAATTAACAATCGATCTCCGTAAATGTTTAACAGCCCAACGCGGACAGTATTACAACAGAGTAAATATAAATTTTTTTTTATAGTGTCGATACCAGCGATTTGTGGCTAGATGCGTAAACTTGCTTAGTGTCAATATCGACCCTACAAAATGAGCAAAATTTATAACAGTCAGTTAAGTGGTGACGTTGAAAAATGAACCTGTTGAGGGAGAGACTGCCCATGTTCACGATTTGGACTACAATTGTTAGCTTGTTACACTATCGTGCACATTCATGATTCCGAGTGACTAGTCAAAATTTGTCGGCCAGTACGCTTGGGAAGGTGATGCCCTAAAAGTAATGCAAAAGCGCCATTTATCCAATCAAAGATGAAGATAAAAATGCAAGAGAAATTTGCAGTGACAGGGCTTGTGGATTACGAGCATTTGATTTGTAAAAATTACGCAGCTTAGGATTGTCAAAAAAACCTCTGCAACTGATCACAATTGTGCCTGGATCGAATATTTGCCAGTCCACATGCAGTCAAGCCGTGGGCATTGTGAAAAGCTGCAAATTAGTGAAAGTAAAACTACAATGCCAAATTTCGACAATTTAAAAACATGTAAGGTGTTATAAGCAAGGCAGAAAAGACATCGTGTACTGGTACCACAGGTTTGCTTTCCACAGCTTTAGAGTGATAATGTGTGTAATAATTAGTAACGTATGATGAGGCCAAAACGCTCCTTTACAAGTGGCTGTCATACACGAACGCTTTTTACTTAACACTAAAATGGGCCTTTCCAAATCGAAGCTAGGCGATAATTACTTTGAAGGGTTTGACGCACAACACAGTGCTGGTATCTGGTTGAACGGCTATAATACGAGACTGACGTTTGACAACTCTAAAGCCACATCTAGTCAAATATGGCAAGGCGCACTTTGCAATCCGTGGCAGTTTGCATTTCCAGTGTGCGTCTTCGCATGCTTTGGTAGTGAATTTGAAATTTACTTGGACATTTGGAGGAATCGTAGATTTACGAGATCAAAATAAACCAGTTTCGATAAATGGTCTTTTAGGTTTTTCCACTCTGACAGCTGAATGGATTGAAAACGTTTAAGAACTCAGTGATACGGCAAAATTTGATTCGTCGAAGTGTACTTAAACAAGCTTCATCTAAAATGCACACAAAAGTATATATATACGGGGGCTTTTGTGTGCTCAGGTCAATTCTGCGGTTGTCTGCATACAAGGCAAGGATGAGCAGCACTGTCTTTAAACTCTGTGTTCTATTCTTTATTTTGGGACTATTGTCCTCGGCTTCCGTGATCCAAGTTCAAGCGTCGGTAGGTTAATTTTGAATTTCCCAACTACGCCACAGTACGTATTTTGAAGTTGTTTTAGACATATTGTGATTCATTAACAGAAATTTTCAATCTACTTTGATACAAAATGTGGATTTTTGTAAATAATTGAACTTTAATCATGATAATAAACTGTCCAAGATTTAAATGCAATGTGAGGTCTGTTTGCACAAGCACAAGTTCCCTTTGATGCCGTTTGAAGCAAATATGCGGAGAATATGTTTGTATTTTCCAAACTTCTGCTTTCTTACAAGAACCTTACAAATGACAGACTGCTTTGTGTATGTGTTTTAGAAAAACAGCGAATGGAAAGAGTGCGTTCGCCAGTGTAAAGCAACCAAGATAGGATCGGATTGTGAACGGATGTGCACAGTTATTAGAGGACTGAACTTCGGCTTGTGACAACGAAATGTTGAAGCCTTATATTAATTTGCCAATTCCTCTAAACTGCGACACCACTTAGTTGAGCTAAACCTGTCAGCGTACACTTCTTGAAATAAATATTTCACAATAAATTGCGTTCTGGAAAATCTGGCTTGTTCGTAATAAGGTCTACTTGGTTGACGAATAGATATCTGGCAAAACACATCTCGTGTTCACGTGCCGCAACACCGTTTGTGTCCGTGTTCTCCTTCCACACCTTTCCTGCCTGTTAACACCTACCATTTCCCATCAACAAATTTGTACCACTTTCAAAGAAAGTCGTGTATTATGAAAACAATATCACCGGGACCATAACTTACTTTGAGTAAAATCTTGTAAGGTGACAGGCATTTGCACCAACCCTATGTTTACGTGTACAATATGTTGCGAATCCGGATCGGGATATTTAATCAGGCCAAAATGCTAGTAATATGCTCAGTTAACGAGCAGGTTACTGGGTGAAGGGGCACGTGGGTATGATCCGTCCAAAGTGATATGCCTAACATGGAAAAAATCGTCAATAAATGTTAGCATTTTACCAATATTAAAAGTTGCATAGCCATTGCTTCATACATTTCATGACTGAAGGAATCAAAGCACGTCCATAAGAGTGAGCATCAAGGAGGGCAGTGTCATTTGATGCTGTTGCGTCCTGGACAGAATTAAAGATATTCACAACGGTAAAAGACTTTTATCCGGTGACAAGTTGCTGACTTAGGCATCGAGGTATTCCAATTCCGTTCAAAAGTGCTAGATACGCATTTAAATGTAGAAGCCCGTTTCAGTGTTTAACGTGAATTCCGCTCAAATTTGTCATGGAGACTCGGAGTTTTAGGCTGCCCGGTTCAGAAAATAGGGTTGCCTGTTTCATTCGTTAGAAGTGACATTTTGGTTTGTTAACGGGGTGAAGAACTCAGTCCGACAGATGCATGCACTCTGACAGTGCTGATGTTTCCGTCGTGTTCAACTTTTTAACTACAGTACCAGAAACGTGTCGAATGTCTTATTTTCAGTCACAGTAGTCAAATATAGTCAATGGAGAGTAAGTCATCCCTGCATTTGATGAAATAGTTTGCTGATTGGTTCAGTTCAACGATGGTTTCTACTTAAATGAAATTGCTGTCAAATACAGAGAACTCCACAATTTCACAGCCATTGGAATGTTGGAAATTATTCCAGTTTCCGTCAAATCCCAAACGGTAATTTTAAGCCTAACAGGGTCATAGGAAACAGAACTCATGACCTCGAACACCTCAAAGGAGAAATGCCATGGACATGTAATTGGCATGACTTCACAAGCGCACTGTGTAAGATGTGTAAGATGTATTGTGTACGTTTAGGAGAAAAAGAGAATAGTTGAGGCATATTTTGGGTTTTCTGAATAACTTGAGTCGACAGCTCCAAACAGAACCGATGTTGTGCGATGTTAAGAAGTTCATCTAGTTTATTCGAGCTCTACTTCAAAACATTGTTTTATGGCAAGACATAATTAGGTAAGTCACCAAGTGTGCCAATAAGTTACGGACACGTTGGTTTGATTTGGAATGGGAAGCCATTATTGGTGGCTCAATCTGCGCACAACCCCAACTCCCCACAGCCCGGTTTCAATCTCAACGGTCACAATTGGCATTGGCAACGAATGTTTCGCCAACTACAACGCAAATAGTACCCATTTTTACTGTTAAGCAAATACAGCCCACTAACCGACAGCAGTAAGAGTTCAACCGCAGAATCCTTACAACACACTCACTGGTGTGAAATTAATAGTGTGGTTGGTCACAAGTGAGTGTGGCTAGACATAGCACGGATCTGTCTGATTTTTTTGAAATTGTCATCATGATCTGCACCATAGAAATTTTCTTCATTTCGTTGGTTCTTGATAAGTTCGATAGACCAAACCAAGCAGAGGTATTTGATGTGTCGTGAACTTGCCACATTGTGTTGATAACATGGCGAGACATCAGTGAATGTGTGGGCTAATAGCGTTGTTTAAGTGTGGCAAGTGCTGCAGGCGCAAATTCGACTTGCTTGGTCTGTGTGTTCTGAGCATCATCAAACGAGGTTTCGAAGACTACATTGCAGGCGGTAGGCGTCGTTGAATGCCGTAGCACTGTGCAATGAGGCTGTTGACTTTCAGAGAATATTACGGTTTAACCATTTAAGTGGCAACGAAAAGGACTGAGAAGAGCAACAGAAATGGGTGGTCGAGTGTTAACTGGGTTGACAAGAAGGGTATAATTTCGGTTAGCGTGACCGCAGGCATTGAGGTGGGCACTATTTTTTTATTAGTGGAACCTGTTACTATTCGATCTTAATGATGCAGAACTTGTTCAACTTGTGCTTCTCGTTAGTTCTTTGCAAACTGGATGCAAGCATTCTTCTAATTACGAGCAGGCCACTGCTACTTATAGATCCGAAGTAGCTGGTCAGTCTATTGAGTAGTTAATGGATTTGCATTGATTGTGAATTCCAGTTACGCTACATGTCGTGATTTTTGTGGATGCTATGGGCGAATCGTTTGCATACAATAAACACTGAGTTCAATTAACGCATAGTAACCTTGTGCTTGGGTGCAACAAATAGGCCAGTGCGTTTTGGCAGGCAAGTATACCACAAATTGGTAAGTTCAAGGCGAAGGCATAGACGACATTCTTGTGTCCTTCTAACGTTAATGCCTCGGCTCCAATTGCAGTGTTCACATCTCGAAGGATCTGTCATATGAACCAGCAATGCAGCTAGAATGAACACATAGAACAATTCAAAATATGATCAAGTTTCAACTGATGTTACGAAACCAAGTCGAATGGAACAGGAGAGAGTGCAGTCCGGAATTTACTTAGAACAACTGCACAGCTGACATTTGGCTTGTACACGTAGGCGAAGTCATTGATGTGTTTTTCTCGGTAAGGCATGCTCAGCTCTAATGTAGCCACTGTGAATCGCGTTGATTCACATTCGTTAATCCGGTCACACCAGCCTCCAACACAATGTGCCCCTCTTCACAGCATGTCGTCAATAGTAAATTACCGACATTCTAGGAGATGCTTGAAGTGTTTGACTGCCAGGTAGATAGCCAGAAGCTCACGACCGAAGGTGCTGTAACGCTTTTGAGCTTCGTTAAACTTGGCCGAAAAATAAGCTGGCGGCTGAATCGTCCCGTTGACACTTTGCTGTGAGATCGCTTCAGCTGTGGAAAGGGACGCATCAGTTAGTAGAGACAGAGGGACACCTGATCGTTGATACACGCGTGTGCTCGTCATCGCCAAAGCCTCCTTTGCTTGATGGACTTCGGTTTCGGGTATTCTCCAATCTCCATTAATTTGATACGGGTGAGTGGGCCTCAAACCTACAGCGTGGACGGTGCGTCCTAGGCATTTAAGTTCTGGAACCCCCGAAAACACACTTTGACAGATTAATAATCAAACCACATTTGTTAAAGCGCCGAAAGACAATGTCCACGTGTTTCAGGTGCTCCTCTTCATTTTCACTGTCACCCACAACATCATCGATATACGAAAAGGGGTAAAATCTAAACCAGATACTACTTGACGGGTTAAACGCTCAGATTTTTGGGTTGCATTTCGCAATCCTAGAGGCATTCGCAAGAATTCGAACAAACCGAATGACTTAGCAATAGCCGTCTTAGGGATATAGGATTTGGCAACAGGGATCGGATTATAGGCTTGCACCAAATCTAACCTGAAATAAACAGGCATTCTGTGTTGATTCAACTAAACCCATGCAGATTTGGTACTCGGTGGTTATCATGATTTGTTACTGATGTTGCATATTTTACTTTAAAATCGTTCATATAAATCAGTAGCGTAGTCTGCGTCATAGTCTTCCAGCGTTTAACAGGTTGTTACATTCCTGCTTTGTTGAAATTACCACGAAAGTCCTGAGGCGGCATTCAACTTTTCCGTGGAATCAAATGGTGTGCCATTCACCATATTTTGCTCAGAACCAAATAGGTCGTGATTTAAATAGGCAAGAACAAAGCAATGGGGCAGCGTATATTGAGCAACACCCCGCCTGGTTTTGTCGTGCTGAAGGAAGATGCCTTTTGATTGACCAGATTGGGTCGCTTTGCTTGAATGTCATCACTACGTTAATGGACCCGCTCAAAGCCGAATTTATATCTTAAAATCCTACATGGATAACAACAGGTTTTGATGATGTCCGGAAGGCTTATCTGAGGTGGTTGACATTTTCGCAGATAATCAGTTGGAAATTCAACGAGGTCGTTCATTATCCTGTGTAGTAATACGTAAAGCTATTAGGTGGTTAGGGGACAAATTGTTTGAATGGGTTCACACAAAAAAAGAACCAGTATCTACTGTTAACTTATGCAAACGCTAAAATTAGCCCAACTGAGACAAGGACGTAATTCAACCTAGAACTTGCGGTCTGGTCCGATTAATATGTCGAATATACATCGTTGTACAAAATTGTCATTAGTGGACAGGGCAATCTCGTGTGTCGCATTGTCTGAACGCAGTTGTTTAGTTACTGCGCTAAATCATGCTCTCCTAGTGTGTTTGAGAAACAACCTAGCTCTTGTTGACAACTCAATTTGCTTTCTCTGTCAGATATTTGGTACTGGGAAATATTCATGAGCCAAAATGTACAAAGGCTCAGAACTCGCTTAAATCCCTCTTTTGTGATCGCATGACGGTGTGTGTGAACACCATTAGGTACACAGGGGGAGCACTAGCCCTCTACTTTAGCTTGAAGCGCGACAGTGCTTATTT
>UXSR01001121.1:0-11161 GCA_900604375.1 Mesocestoides corti | reverse complement strand
TATTCGTTTTCCCACTTGTTGCTCACATCAGTCGACTCTCTTTCTTTCTCTCTTGACTCCCACCCATCCTTCCCCAGTTTACCCAATACTGAAGCTCAGAGACTGGTAGTATAAATTCGAGTAAATCTTTTCATATGAAACCAATACCACTCTTTCGTTTACTCGGCGTTTGTGGAAGGGGGTGTAGTTGGTGAAATCGGTGAGATGACGAAGCACCTGTGGACAGATATCCTGATAGTAGTTAGCAAGTAACACTGGGCTTTGCATGACACTGTCCGTCTCCTGAAAGCACTGAAGAAGAAGAAGAATGAGAAGCATGCCATGGTGATGTTTCTCCTTGTGGTTCAAAGTCCAAAACATCTGAGTGCTTCGAACCTCAACCCAAACAAAAGTGCAAATATTCCTGCTCATTCTGGATGCTCGTGCTTTGACGAAGCCTTCTGAAAAATCAATGCGCCACGGCTGTGGATGCAGGAATTTTGAACCGCGTCAAAAATCGACTATATTCAACCAATTAGCTTATAAGCCACCACAAGCTAAACACTACACTTTGCTGATAAGTTCTACTGAAGAATTCCGGCAGATTAAAACGCATTAGTGCTGATTTGATTGTAGTGATCTTTCGAAGGCGGTTCAGGAATATATTTGCACTTCATTGTTGCAAATAATATTTACCAGCAAACGTAAAAAATGCGTCAGTTGATTTCGTAGGGTTTGAAAACCTTTATCGTCGAGACGTTATTCTTGTCATGTAACCATGGAATTTTTGTTTGGAGTCTACCTTCACAGAATCCAACACCATCTGCTCTAGGCATAGTCCATGTCGAAGTCTAAGTAAGTGGCTATATTGGCTTGACTAATGCGGTTTTCTGTGACAAACTCCTCATGAAACGGTAAACTTGCGTCTCAGCGACTTGGTATTTTATTCCAAGATGCCTGTGCTACAATTCAAATGCATGACAGTAGAAGGGTAATGCGGACAGATAAGAGAGAATCGCACGGACTCCGAAAATAAAATATTCTACCATTTTCACACAACCACTGCAGTCTAAACAGTTCATACTGGTTTCGCTATATTGGGAATGAGCACTAGTCGATACCTATTCCTGACCTACACCCCTGTTTAGATGGCAGAGGGATTGGATGAAGAGATTTTGTGATGTGAATGGGGAATGAATTTGTCCAATTTTAAGTGCCAATTACCGGTTTTGCTCTGTTTGTTTCAGTAGCAACCAACTGACGTCTCCACTGGTGCCATGGTGGTGTAGAATGCAAACATGGCTTCACAATCGCCTACGTAAGCACAGGCATCGAGGATTGGAGTTGGTCTACGGAAAATCAAATTAGGTGTTTCGAAAACAGTGATCTATGGAACTGAGTTAAGACATGCTTAGTTGACGAAATGGTTCGGTTGATGGTTTGATTGTCAAAAGGAGTAAGTGGGTCGCCAATGAGGCCACTGTTGTTTGTTTCGTGTTTGGGCAAGCAAGACTACCACTAGCACCTGCTGAGAGTTAGACATCGACAAACGGTGGCGTCTGGATATACCAGCCAACCCAAACACAGACGCACACACAAACACACACGTTAAATTCGCCGTGTTAATTGTGTTCTCGAAACACAATGATAAACACGGATGTGCGTTGCATTCGGCGCCAATCAAATCTACACCCCACTTGACAAGGCATCCGCTAGAGTGTGTTCGCAGGCACACTAGTTCCGGTCAAGTCCAAATCCTGATTTCGTAACCACGAGACACTGGGAGCTAATGAGGCCACTTTGGCTAGTAGTGGTGGCGATGTCGTCTATCTTATCATGTGTAAATAAAAGTGGATTTCGCAAGCACAAGAAAACGTGCCAAAAAATCCTCTTTATAAAGTCGTCAGATTCAGAATTTAGCTTAGCGGATTGTAAACTAAACTATCAGTTTCATTAACTAAGCATTCATTTCGCAAAATCAATGCATATGGACTTGGAGCATGATGAAAGTGATCGAAATTAACCACATCTCGCTAATATTTTTCCCAGGAGAGGTCAAAATGCATGGGAGTGTGCTGAAACGATGAAATAAAGGGCTCCCATTTCAATATCAGATTTCATTTAAATCTAATTAAACTTAAACCGTGAAACACATGAACCCATTAACCCGATTTATGACACAGTTTGCACAAAAAAATTAAACAACTGTGTTCGGATGTTGTAGATATTTTAACATCCCCTTGGAGATTCCACGGAGGTCTACTGTTTGGCTTCCTACAAGCACTAATCGTCGTCTCAAATAACGACATGGCTGTCAGGTATTCCACAACTGAGTTTAATTATTCCCGTGGTGAGTTCTTACTTCTTTCATCTGCAATGCTCAGGCAATTTCCTGTCCACTAATACATTTGGAGTTGGTTCGGATGCCTGTTAAGTTCTTTTCTCATGATGTTTGAGCGTGTTTTCTGGGATCTATCCTCGTGTAAGTTGAGGCTCTACAGCTTCATCGAATGCCATTTACACCGTTTCTTTTATCATTTAAGTAAAACCAAATTAACTTGATAAATAATTTCGGTTTTGAAAAAAAAATTAGTTGGATTTGAAACAATTAGTTATGTTGAAACGCAAGGTACAAGTTAATATCTTAAAAATGCTGACGAAAAAGTTGTATTTGGGGCTACAAACTTCGTAGAAAACACAGCCGGAACTATGGTTAAATTTTTTGGCATTAAATATCCTACTGATGCAAGTAATGCGAAACGTCGGCACGTCAGATTACCTTGTTTAATCAATATTTCATGAGTTTGTCCAAGGCAATACTAGCCAATCAGGACAGGCAATCTTGCGGCATATCTCAGTGTATGCCAAATTATCCATTTTAGAAATAACGAAGCGAGCGAATTCATGACGAAGGTTGCGTCAAATTAGGGTCCGGTTTAACCTCGCTATGCATTTCGACATCAATGGATGGTTTTGCAAGATGTGCTTTATTCTGTAGGGGTGAGAGGACTGAACGAAATGAAGAACAACCTGTTACTTTTTGCCACGGATAGTCGATGCAAATCACCTAGGTAATAGTTGGCGTACCAGGGCTTGTGAGGAAGGCTTTACTGTTTGAGGCACAAAATAGGACAAAAGCGAAAGTTGAGGCGGAGGTTCGACAGATGCTCCAGACGCGCCTGCTTTCAAGTGTCTTATTGAGTTCCGATCGATGGGTTGAGGAAGTAACACTGATCGATCAGTTATTTTAGTGAATAAATAATCGATAGAACAGTAGAGTTGCAACTAATTGAGTAGAATTTGACTGTAAAGACGTCCCAACTCACAGTGTTAATTTGGCTGCATCGGGAGATGCTGAAACCGCTATCAGAGACCTGTACTTGAAATAAAATAACGTGGGTGCAAGCATGCTCTGTAAGCAGGTGTTATTTAATCAGTGGAACATCTACTTGTCATTACAACAAGCATGGCAACTGAACAGAACTTGAGTGAATAGACGCCACAGTTCACAATGTTAATTTAGTTTAATTGGGGATGGGTAAGTTGGCTCTTGTTTTACCAAAAATTGAGCTCTACCTCACACCGCTCTGTGACGTTGTCACGGGGGGATGGACGTTCTACTGCAGACCCAGGATACGACTGGAGGGCAGCCTTTTTTTAAAGGATTTTATCGTTAAACAATTTACTGGGCGTTTCGCTCCATCAAATAAGCTAGCATTAACAGCTTCGACTTTTGTGACATTAATTTCTCACAACGCGATAGTGCAGGAGGTTTGATATATCCATTTTTGCTTTTATGAAAACGATCCTCGGTCTGCGATGCTTTTTATATTACCATAGCTGTAAGAAGTGGTTTTCTAGTCCATTAGTAAGATACGGGCTGAATTTGCATTTCAAGGCAACTCAAACTCCATCAAAAACTGTCCAACGGTCGTTTTGATTGGTCGTTTATATCATTTAATGGCAGGCACTTAAATTAAATTAACTTGGAATCATCAACCCAGAACTTGGTTATTTTGGCAATGAAAACTAATGGAAGCATTCGTTATTCGTTTCCACCTACCCACAGATATCATTTTCACTCCAAAACCCAGCAAAACACCGACTTGTGGAGTCTTTAAAACGGCGTTTTTTACGACAACCAGCGCACAATATTGTCCACCATGCGCTAAGGCTGGTGTTTTTAAAGGCGAAAGTCTTTAGGCGAAAATATGTCGTTTACTAACTGCGTCGGGATGTTTGCAGGCTACTTGTTCACGGGGCATTCTCATTGGTCGCTATTTCTGCATCTTTTAACCGCGCCAAACAGATAACGACAGCCTATATTTAGCCTTTTAGCTATACCCGGGGCAGCCGAAACGGCAAGGTATGCTTGATGACACCGACCTGTAGTGTGGTATTTCGGTTAAGCCAATGCAATTTAAATATAGATTATTTTGCCCATGTTTTGTTGGTGAATCAACGACAGACTAAGTGCAGATTCCTGGCCGTACGCAAATTGTCCGTTCACTTTAGCGCCCATGAATCATGACTTTACAGGCGTGCCAGCCACCACAACTCGGCCACCACAAATTTGCTTGCACAAACCAACATTTTGAAGCTAGTCCATAAGACGTCCTTAATACACTATCTGAGTCGGTTTTGGTGAAGGCAAACAAAATACCAACCACATTTATCTTTGTTGACATGTTTTAATTGCAACCTAATGTAGGGAAAGCGTTTCACTATGACCACAGATAATGCGGCTGGCAAGAGCTCTTGAATGTGTATAATTCTGGTAGAGGATGTGTCAGTCTGTGGAGCAATAAAATCGTCAAATTCCTGCCACGACACATCGCTCGTCCAGGTGTTTCACACAAAAGTAGTTCAAAACCGCCAATCCAAGAATTCAGTGATACCTATAAGCACTCGATTCCTAGGGGTCACCATTTACGTCGACTAATTTCATGTTATTCAACTTCTGCTTTGAAATATTATGCTGATTAGTGCCAGCGCAAACGTTTCTACCATATTATTACGCTCTAGATAGCAATTCTAGCGTACTCAGACTAATCCGATCGTTGGCAATAAGGCGTGCTAAATGCACCAAGAGGGCTCGGGAGATTACTGGCTTCTACTGGTTGTAGGGAGAGGTTCTATACCACGCAACTTCAACTTGTTAAGCCAAAGCGATGCGTTTTGGCTGCTTAGGCCCACTTATGGCCGCAATGTTCGCACGTGAGCCTGCTAATAAGACCACCCAGGGTGGACCAAAACCAAATCGACAGTTCGACTTACCCAGAGGGAAGGTTATTTTGTTGTGAAGAGTAGAGAGGAAGCAGCAGCAGCAGCTTAAGTGCCATCCATATCAGGGCCACTGTCTTTAAAATTTATTCATCCTTCTCTGCGCGTAGCTGTTAAATTTCCTGGAGAATTTTTAGGACAATGCGTGCAATTTTAACCTGTGGTCTGACAAATATCGGGCTGATAATTGCAAGGCAAGTTCAATTATCCTGGGCAAAGAAGACAAAGGTATTGTGACTTAGAAAACCCGCAGGACATTGCAGACGTCCTTAAAAGAGGAGTGGAAGGTAAGCGGACGAAATATCCCTTGTGTAGTGGAATTAAGTGAATAAAAACAAGGGCAAATTCCCTGAGCATAGTCCATTAGTGCAGTTGGAAGTTGGCGTAGTTGGACGTGACACGGAGCAGCTTCGATTGGCTGAAACGGGGCGCTGATGCACTTGAGCAAGCTATTTTAAGGCCGCGAGTCTTCGAGGGCAGTTAGGCTGTAAACCGTTAAATTGCTGCGGACCATCGACCACCTCGCATTTGTCCGTGCTTAATTCACTCGTGGAGGTCAGGCAGAGTCTAAAACAGGCATAATGGGTTAACGCGCACGAGACAAGACACCACGAAGCAGGTTAAACGGGTGCGTAAGGCTTGATAATTGCTATCTTTAAAAGAAGCGGGCATTCTAGGAATTTGCTTATTGAATATTGCAACAAAACGTGAGTTTTTTTCATAACATTAAAGACACGGCAGTGCAACAGAGAGACAATGAATCCGGTGAGGAAAAACAAGTGTAGATCCGCGACTGACACCAATGACAGGTTGACAGACGGATGAGGAAAAGAAGGCGGGTAGTTCCGAGTTCGCTGTTTACCGAAGGCGTTTTGTGTGATTCAACTGAGTCAACTTGCGGACTTTGTTCCGTAGCATTTTTGGCTAACACTGAAACAACTAGAGTGAGGCCGTTGATTGGATTGTGGAACGAGTTGGCACATTGAACCAAACAAATTTGATTCTTTGGGATTTCAGTTAGCAATAGTGTCGAACTTGCGAGGTCATTGCATAAATTAATGCGAAAATCGTCATCAGGGCATGGAAGTACCACTAACAAAATAGATGTCGACATAGGATCTCAAACCTTAGCAACTTGGCCAAACCAAGATTGAAATCAATGCAAGCTGTTTCCGAGGAGGCTATAAAGAGGTCATCTCACTGCGCCCCAGTTGCAACTGTAGTGAATTCTGTTGATTCACGTCCAATAATCCAGTCATTGGAAGGCCTCAACAAATGGTGACCCCGTAACCGAACATGTTTGGCATTCTGCAAGCTACAAATCAACGTTTTGCTTGTCGCAGGTTTGGTAAAATCCGACGAT
The DNA here is from genome assembly GCA_900604375.1 of Mesocestoides corti. Classification (NCBI taxonomy): domain Eukaryota; kingdom Metazoa; phylum Platyhelminthes; class Cestoda; order Cyclophyllidea; family Mesocestoididae; genus Mesocestoides; species Mesocestoides corti. The sequence continues at coordinate 4,536 of UXSR01001121.1, read as the reverse complement.
CAGACAGCAACTGGTCATTAGCGCTGCACATGGTTCCCTAGAAGGTTGCTGATGAATGGCGTTCATGTGGTAATCATCGTGCTTTAAAGGCAATAACGATTCCTGATTTCTACCCAATACCAAGAATGCAAGATTTTTCATCGAATCTGCACCAAAAATATGTTTTTCCAGGTTAGATTTGGCGCAAGCCTCCTATCAGATCTCTGTCGGACCACCTGACATCCCTAAAATGTGTGAGTGCTCTTGGCTTACAAAACGCAGCTCAACCATTTCGGCTTTTCATCCAACACACATTATCTGGTGTAGATTTTGTCTCTTCGCATATTGACGATGTCCTTGTCATCAGTAAAGATCAAGGGGAGCACTGAAACACATGGACATTGTCTTTCGACGCCTTAACAAACATGATTTGATTATTCACCAGTCAAAGTGTGTTTTTGGCATTCCAGAAGTTAAATTCTCAGGACACACCATCTCCGCTGCGGATTCAAAGCCCACTGACATTCAGATAAAAGAGATCCAAAAGTACCGGGAACCGAAGTCCACCATGCAAATTCGACGTTTCTTGGGCATGGTCAATTTCTATCGCCAATTCCCTTCGTTGATTCACATTCAATAACTCAGTTGTCGGGGACCTCAGCGCAACCAACTCACCAGTACTCCTATACGTAAATACTCGACTATCATGTGGTAAGGGTACGCTGCTTCTAAGGTGGAATCGGTGATAAAATCTTTCATTTGTACAGTAGAATGGTACAGTACTGAAATGTGCTACAGTTCGCGTTCCTTGTTGGCAAACTAACTAGTCAACCACATATTGAGCCTTCGTGGCGGTTGGGAATCAGGAAAGGTGGGGAATAAACAGAGGGAGCCAAATTCACCCGAAACGTCGTGACATGTGTAAATTAAATTAGCCCACTCCGGAACATTAAACCACACCCAATTTTTCTGCTCCACTTCTTCTTTTGAAGCCCCAATTTGGAGAACAACTTGTGCTTGAAGGCAATAAACTTGGTGCCAGGTTTGGCTTCTCATTTTTGGTCTGTGTGATCATGAGAAAGAACCTAAAGGAATTATGCGACAATGCAAAGATGTTGATGTTGATGTCAATTGCTGAGCATATTCATGCGTTTTCCTGTGATTAGTTGTTCTTCAGGATTACTTCTCCCTTTTGAGGAGCCAGTCAATTAAATCGTTGTTTCAAATTAAACACACCTTGCTATTGGCGAATGTCCATAAACTGGCTGGCCTGAATGGCTCGGCCACCGGTCCACTTCAGTTACTACTCTAAGTACCCCTAGTTGGCATTTTTAGCACCACGAAGTTAATTCGTGAAATAAATCAACCACGGTGGTTGCTTCCTTTAAAGGTGCTCCTAACATTTTATTTTTCCTTTAACGAAGAGTCAGATCCATCCATTTCGTCACCAAGATCAGTAGTAATAATGACATTACTAGGCTTTCCGACCTACCAACATCTAGCAAAGATGAATGTTAGTAGTTAATTTACCGAAATTTGTGCCTAATGAAAACACACAGAAAAGTTTTACCGCACACACACATAATGTAGGTGGTGAAGTCGACAACACAAATGCGCACTCTTGCATGTGAAAGACCTCGTCACATGTTAATTTTCATGTCTGGAATGCAAGCTAATTAATGCCAGCCGTCTCAGTGGCTGAAGGAAATTTCATTAAAAATGGACTTTCCAGTCTCTGTTTACATTGAAATGGCTTAATCAGAATTGGACTCCAAGGCGTTGTAAAGCAGCGTATAAATCTCCTTTTTTCAGCGGTCATTTCGTTTGTGCAGAGTCTTGGTGTGAAATCACCAACATGAATGCTATGATACAGCACACGTACACACCTTAGTAGTATGTTTCATACTGATTCTCTTCATCGACACACCTATCTAAAACCAAAAACTCATGCTTCTTTCGACTTCAGCTATGCCTTTAAATTCTGCGCGTTTTCATAGCCTCAGCAGATGTTACTCTTGCTACCTTTGTTCCTTTGCAATCTGTTGTCATGGTTACCATCTGTTGTGTGTGTAAACAAAGCTCATTTTTCTCCAGTTTGATCGTACTGAATTCCTCGTATACCTAGGCGAAAGAGCAGCGATGATCAGGTGTAATTTAAACACATGGACTGCTAAACGTCGCCACATGGTAAGCCATAGGCAATACAAGCCAAAGTGGTGCTCAACCTGCAAGATAAACCAGCCAAAAGGTGGTTTTAAAACGCTTTACTAACGAGCTATTACTTGGTGGTTTGAGTCACACGGGACACCTTGAGCCCTTGATCAACAAAGACGTTCTGAGATTTCACCCCCTGTCGCGAAAATAAGCAGTTTAAAAAAAGTTAATTATTTAAAGTGCAAGTTGCCACCTGTTGCTGCAGCAGTAAGGTGAATTTATCACTTCACCTAACGTGGTTCATGTGAATGCCAAAAGGACTGACCTCTAAAAATTTCCACGGTCAGAATTGCAGAGAGGTCATGCGCAAAATTTCCCGCAGCCCTTATTTGATTGCTGGTCTGTTAAACCTCTGGCATGTCTGGCGATGTTTAAAGACTCTTCATTAACTAAAAGCTATTTTCTACGTCCTGCCAAGTTCTTCTTCAAGATTAATTAGCTGAATTAGCGACACTCTGATAGAAGACAAAGAAGAACACGCACATGTAGAATTCACTTCTGGTCTTTGAGCTGACGAGCTTCCACAATGGTCATCATTATGAGAACCAAGCAAACTGGGTGATCCGTTTGGGCTGTTACAGGGCACCAAATCATGAAATGTAATACCTCTTAATGACTAATTCACTTCAAACGAAGTCGACGTTCTTCGCCGCCCTGGTGATGCTAACTTAACCCAACAAGCAGGTGAGATTTGACTCTTTTGCTGTATAGAGAGTTCAAACCGGCAACGCAAATTTACTCCCAACCCCTGAAGGTGCACAAGATACTTGGTCATCAGAGTAGAAAAAAACTGGTGAGGACATCGAGCGAAATCAGTTTAGAGATTAACAACACAGAGACTGAGACGGTTGAGTGACTCGTTGTTGTAGCGATTTGCGAAATAAGTCAGGTGGCAAAACCATGCCTACTTTTAACTAAAATACATTAATTATCAGCCCTTTAAATTGCGACTTACACAAATAGCTTTTAAGCTCTTCAACATTCTGACATTTGAAAAGTAAATAGATTCAAAATACCGAGGGTCAGAACACAGAAGCCTCACAGACCTCAAGTTATGTGGGAATGAGGAGGCAGAGTAACGAATATTTTATAGAGAATAAAGTGACCCCCTGGGAACGATATCTCCTAGTACAAAGCCCTCCGGTCGCATTTACAAGGTAACAAGGCAACGAACATCGGTGGATATCTCCAGACATCCGGTCGGTATTTAATTGGCTATCTCTTCCAGGTTGATGTCGAAAGTTTCCTTATGTAATGGGGTGTCCAAAGAGCAAGCCTCGAATGCCCAAACTTACACAAATCTCTAGCTGAAAGTAAATAAATAAACTGCGTGATCCGGACAGCTGGACATCGCCACTTTGCATGTGCAGTGTGCGTGATAGAAATTGACAGCTCAGTGCATCTGGTCAGACTGTACTGCCACGCGATTTACATGTGACTCGATCCCGACCTTCTTGCATGTCCATGGCGGCTCAATGAGGAATCCACCGAGTCTACGAGACCAATGTAGGCGGAATTCACCTTGGCCACTGGTTATAATTGGTTAATCCAACGCTAGCGATTAACGAGAGCGTAGTTCAGAAAGTGATATCTACCAGGAAGGACAGGATATGAATTGAATAGTCCGCAACCAGTTTTTCGGATTAAAACATTTCCAGGTCATTGGTTCCACTCGTAGTGAAACTACCGAATCGGATGACCAGACAAATATCTGCCCATACTTGTTGTAGAAACCTACATTTAGCTAGATAATGACCAGTTATTAGTTGTTCTTCGTGATGAATTTAATAAAAAAATGACGCTAAATTCTACCAGCCTGTTGTCACAACTTCCAATTTAGACACATGGCTTCAGAAATCTTTCTAATTTTGCAAGAAATAGCAGATAAATTTGATCGTTCAAGAGAAGAATTATACAAGACCTCCAATCTATTTATCCCTATAGTTTTTGAAGATAACAAAATGCATATTTTGTCAGTCCTGATTCCTCTTCAGTTGAGCCGAAGATGAGATGCTTGAGTGACTGTCTTTAAGAGTAAAGTATCTGTCAGAGTACTGAAATATGTGGATATATGGGAGTAGTTGATTAGTATGTTGTGAAAATTATTTTTCACATAAGCTACATGGACGGATTGGTGATACTCAATCGATATAGATCACCGCAAAAGTCTAAGCTAATTATCCTACATCTCAGATTTAATACGAGAAGTAGAATCAAGGATGGAAGATGACGAAACGGACTTTCGTAGCAAGTAAAGAGGTACACATAAGTTACCACCACCACCACCACCACCACCACCACCACCACCACCACCACCACCACCACCACCACCACCACCACCAC
>UXSR01001120.1:0-11225 GCA_900604375.1 Mesocestoides corti | reverse complement strand
CGCTAGCCCCCTCATTTACGCCAACGATTATCCTGGGCTATCCTCGCACCTAGGTCGCGATGTTGGCTTACCCATGACTCTCACTTTCGAGGTATAAATACACACACGCAAGCGCCATACATGATACAACGACACTAACGTGGTTGAGCTCGGAAGCAAACGGTTGTGTCCAGGTCCTCTTCGATCTTCTTCTTCATCGTGGGCATCAGGGAATCTTAATCGTGCCGAATCAGACTCAGTTGCCTCATCGTAGTTCAAGATCAAATGCAGAAACTGCTACTTAACGGAGCCAAATACGAAAAGTTACACGGACCTGTGTGAACGATTGTTGCCTGGTTATAGTCGAAGTGATTGAATCCTGTGAGATTCGAGGGTTGGCGGCTCGGTCGCCGTGTGTTTGCTGACTGACAATGTGGATCTGACGAGTACTCGAAGCGTTGACGTTCAACTTGTCCAAGCAACGACAAGTCATTGGCAAGAGATGGTTGAGGAGGAGTGATCAGGGCTATTGCACTCCATCTCGGGACATTTATTACGAATCAGTGCTGATGACATGCCCTCTAATTCTACCTTGGTAGTATTCGTGATGATTTATCTTGACCATGAGATTTTCAAAGCTTTCGTGTCTACTGCAGGGTCAAAAATCAAAGCAGGACAGCCGAGATAAGGCCGTTGAGAGGGGGACGTTGAGTCAAAATCAGAGCTAATGGATGAGTGAAGGTACCCAGAAAAGGTCGTCCATAGGGTTTGAATAATCTTACAGCAACTGAGCTTATAGCAGACAATCACAGATTTGTCTAAATCATGGTTTATGGTTGGGTTTGCAGTGTGTAGAAGTTTCGATGAGGGAACTGAACCCAGTTTTGAGAAGACGCCTGTGCTTGGTGTGACAATGAAGTCTTACATAAATGGCTGCATATAACTCACAGTCAAATCGATACGTAAGGCATTTAACAGAAATCTAGAAATCACGCCCAAGGGCAGTTTGCCAGTACTCTATTAAGACATTCACAAACTACCTTGAGCACATCAAATGCAAGTGTACTGATAGCTAATACCATCAACAATGTAGGGCTTTGTAAACAAAAATATCACCAGACTAGAGCCGGAATTATGTAAACCATTTAGTCGTGCAATTAAAATATGCCACACACGAGATTATCGAACAATTTTTCAAAGCAGGTATTCCTTTTTAATTAAATATATCATTTGAAGTGTGCTAGGACATGACGTGTGTCAATAACCTTGTGGAAAATACCATAAAAGCGTCAGGCTAATTATGGTCTGCGAAGCAGTAAAGACAACTGATGACGTGGTGGTTTTACACCAAAATCAATAATTAAATTTGTTTCAGCATTTGATTAGGTACACAGTCAAAACTAACGGCGTAGACAACCTCATTTTGAACTGCCGCCGCTACCATTATAAATGTCACGTGTCAAATCCCCCGCTTATTCCTTAGAACGTGCTTGACTTTTTTAGGCAAGTGTCAGTAATCTAAAGTGGAGAACCAGAGAATTTGCAACCGGAGATAAGTTGCATAAAGGAATTTCTTGATTAAAAAATCGTTTAATGAGCTGTTTTTACTTAAATCTGAAGCATCTTAGATCATTATGTAAAATGAAATTGCCTTTTTTACAAGGGCAATCACTCACGCTCTACTGTGCTTAACAAATGGTGCATGTCTAATGCAGGTTGTTAAAACACAGTCTTCAGTGAAAATGACTAAATATTTAAAAGGGTGGTGCACATTTCAGGGGGGTGCATGCACGTGGAGGTTTGAACAGGAGGTCCCGCATGTGTGTGAAGGTGATGAGACAAGAGGGTGGTGTGTCGGATGTTACCGCGACAGATTTGAGGGACATGAATTTCAACACAACTGTTGCAATTAGTGCTGCTTGCAATCCTCAAATGTGTCAAATTGACATAGACTAACAGTGCTGGTCGTCTTGTTTCAGTTTAAATCTTTGACCGGTCAAAGAGCTTGAATCATGACATAATTTTTAGATTCTTCAGCAAATTTACGGGATGTAAAAAATAGAGTACAGCGACCTTTATCTCGGAAATATTGTCCACCGTTTTCAATGGTTTTGTGGCATCTCTCAGGTAACGTACGAATGCCGTCGCGAAGCAAACTTGAAGACTTCGAGGCAATCAAGTCCCTGACAACGAATTTACGCACATCGTCTAGCAATATGATCTGTTTATCCACTAAGGCGTGCTGCTGCTGCACTGACTGGACCGAATGGTAGTCGGATGGGGCAGAGTCTGGTGAACAAGCAGCGTGTGGGAGAACTTCCCATTCCAAGTTCAAGAAAATGTTCGGAGTCGCAAGAACAACATGAGGTCGAGTGTTGCCATGCCTGCTTCCTTGTCCAGTAAATGGCCTTTTCTCATCAAGTTCTTTGCGCAGTTTGCCCAATTGTCGACTGTGGCGTTCCGCAGTCATCATCTGGTGACCAGTTTCCAGGAGTTCGTAGTCAAGCGAGTCCTTCATGTGTTACCAGAAACACAGGAGAAACTTCATCAAGTGAATGTCCTGTCTCGGCATCGATATGCCGAGTTGATTGCATCTACCCACGACTTTTTATGTTTGGATTCTCGTAAATATTCTACTTTTCATCACTGTCATAATTCACCACAAGATATCCTTCGTTGATGCCTACGGGCAAGTATTGAAAGGCATTTGTTCATACTTTGACCTGGATTGTTATCGGTCAACAACTTCCAGGTTTTTGAATTTTTTCCATTTAGTGGTGCAAACGCTTTAAAGTAGCTGTTTGGGTGACTGCAAACTGGGCTGTGAGCTCACGTTGTGTTTGTGTTGAGTCATCATCCATTAGAACTTGCAATTCCTCAACTTCGGAATTTTGAGACGGTTTGGGGCACTGCTGGTCACTACAATAGATATCAACACTTCTAAAACGTCTGTAGCACTAATTGCGCGTTTCATAAGACACAACGTCGGCACTAAGAACACTGCACATTGATTTCCCCGTTCTTTAGAAGCTCTTTTTCTTTGTTGGAATTTGCGTGAAATGCGGTGCCACAGAATGTGCCGTTCGTCAGTCGCTCTGTAGCTTATGTAGACCTATCGATCGGTGTTCTAAAACCTTGCATCCGATCCTTTAAAGGTCGCAGAAATACCATTTTTAATATACAATTTTAAGCTTGAAGAAAAAATATTCAAATTAAGTCCTGCACCTAAAATTGTGAAGGAAAACAATCAAGGCGTGACCCTCTACCGATATTTGTGCCAAGAATTGTTCTGACTCAAGTGTTGCCATAAGCATTCTCGAGAAATGGAATTGTCTCTGAAGTTATTTAGACTTGATTTAATGTCATTAGTCAGGTTATTCAAGACTTCTATCATGAATCACAAATTTTGACTGTGGGCGCGCCCTAATTTTGCCAGTTACTGAATTTATGCTGAGATGAAGCCAAATTCCTCCAATTTTACCCACCTAGTCGGCGAATTCGGTTAACTGGGAGCACCTTCGTTACTTGGCACGCACGTGTTTGAGTGATTCACATGGTTTTAGTACTTAAATGACAATTACAAGGGGATTCTGAATGATGGATGCAAAATCTGATTCTTTAGTAGCAAACTTTACAGAAGCGCTTTCTTTTAACTGATTTTCCCGAGATCGAAGATGTGAAATTGGAGTCGAGTGATCAAGCTCATTATTAGGCATGCTCTTTCTTCTTTAATGAACAACTAAAAGAGCGATTTGGCGCCGAAAATGAGTCATGTCAAACCAGACCAGCGACAACGACGATTCGATTTCGAACACTGGTTCTTCAATGCAACTCCCGTGGAGTTAGACGGTATAGAAATTTGTTTGACTTAGTTTACACCAAAAACAAGTAAAATTTCAGATGCAAACAACTCTCAATCTGAAAATTGCATCCTTACAGTGGGGCGAATGAGTGGGCGGTCCCGCATGGCAGACGGGCACGCCATGTTAGGGGAGACAGTGTGTCTGGGGCTGAGACGACAGGGTTAATGGGCGTAAATCTACACACATCACTGCATGCTGTACCAATTATCCTAAATTAGTGTCCACGTTTATCTATCATAAACGCATTAAGCACTCATATTTACTTAGACGAATGTGAAGATAACATACTGTTCTACGGCTGTACCTGTTAGTTCTGGTGAATAAATATGAAGGATCATGTAAATTGATGGTCAAAATTTAAGTTAAGTCAATAAAAAAAGAGAGCCTCTTCAAGCTCATGTAAGTAAGAGCCAAGAATTCCATTAAAGTAAATTAAATCAAGCGTTAAATGGAAAAGCGGGCATTACTACTCCAGCTGACAGTTTCAAAATGTAGGCCCTTAATATTCTAGGTGAAATGGATTTTCAATTGGAAGGACTAAACACAAAATGCAGGGTCTTCCGCGTGAGTCATGACGCAAGCCATTATTTTAATGCTATCTGTCTCACCCTGTCCCAGGCATATTTGTAAAAAAATCGATTAAGTGTACTAAATGCCTAAAGTTCCCAAACCCAGCAACTTATTATTATTGGTTAAAAAGTTTGCGTGATATTCTGGTTTGTAGTGAATAGGCACGCGATCGATTTATTTACCTTTTCCTAAACAGACACGCGAATGAAACTGGTGACCAATCAGAATGCCTTTAACGGGATAATCAGAGAGATATCAAAGGTAGTTTCACAAAAATCTGTGCTTCAAAGTGAGTGCGTATTTTGAGTGACGTGTTTCATTTATCCAATTGGCGAAATGGCGGATTGTGGTTTTGAGCCTGAGTCTTGGATGAATAGATGTGCAAATAAATTACAGGTTTGAGGTAACCTATCGAAAGATAATTAGTATGCATCATTTAAGAGGTTCAGATTTCAAGTAACCAGGGAGGAAATCGTGATACCTATGCTTGATTTGTACTGGTTTCCTGTTGATTGCACTGGCAACGCTGAAATATGCATCAAAAGACCAATTCCAGCGCGAAACCAGAAGGCGCTTCATGCAACCACGAATTTCTATAAAATTCCACTTGTCTAAATTAAAACATCTCTCTTCTGAATCCATGTAATAAGAGAAAAAAATTAAAAGCGTCTGTTTGGTTGGCCTCCGGAAAACTTGTCCCTTGGTTGCCATCGTTGATTATTTAACGACTGACAACAGAAAAGTGTACAGTCATTGTTGAAGCGTTTGTCGAACGGACAACTGAAGCGGCACACGAAAGGCAGTCTCTTGGCAGCTTCGTGCGCAGATCTGACGGACCACAGTGTGTTTGACACCTTGAAAGCCATCAGTTTATTGAAGCTAACTCTACCGGCAGTCCGCTTAAGCCCGTGAATTATTTTAAGCACCCCTTATCAAAGTGTTACTCAAGTCTTCCCTTCAATCCGTTTCACAGTCGCTTGCTCCACAAATTCATTATAGATGACAATGAATGTCGTGAAGAATTTCCTTTTGAAGAGCACCAAGTTCATGCAGAAAAACAGTATTCCCTGAAAAACCGAGGAATGTTCGGCAGTGTACCAAAAAAACAGTGGCTTCATGACTCGTGCCGATTTGTGTGCGTCAAGTTTTTCCACGGAAATCCCTCATACACTGAAGAACGCGGTCTGCATTATGAGCACTTGTGTGGCATGTGACTTTGGGTTACCGCACACAAATAAGATTCGATAATTGGATCAAAAAATTCCGATTGGCCGATTTCTCTTTCTCACCCGATATAGGCAGTACCATAAACACCACCTCGGAAAATAAACGAATATTAGCACTTAATAAGTGCTTTTAATAGTTCCCATTAATAGTTCAGATGGGAAGACCCAGGAATTAATAAAAATAAGAACAAAAGTCATCGGCGGGTTCGGCAGTAAGAGAACTACCATGTGAGCTGGTCCGATGCAGTACCCCACACCAGGATATCTTCATTTCACTTTGCTGGCGCGACAATTGAGGACTTCGTTCCGACGACATTTTGACGAAAACGTAAAAAATTATGGTTGATTGGACGACCACGAAGGAGCCTGAGTAGGGTTTGTCCAGTTTCGTGCTGTTGCCGCGATTTGGGTAGGTTTGGTGAGGCCAGACTTCGTCCCCAGGTTGATAGGGTGCTCCGTTGGCCGTGCGATTGCAGAAGCGTTTTTGGTGTTCTTGACTGGAGTTCAGGTGTTGTCCAGCAAGGGCAGGGACGGTATGGTGAATATCTACAAGTTGAGCAATATATTCGCTGGGAAGCTGTTCTGTTGAGTGGCTTTGGGGAAATTGGAGATCGAAGGGGATTTGGAGTTCACGACCGAACGTCAAGAGAGCAGGGGAGAATCCAGTAGACTGGTGGACTGTACACCTGTAGGCAATGTGGGATGTCCTGGTTCCAGATATTATTGATGGCAGTGGAAATGAAGGCGCGTAGGAGAGATCTGTTAGTCCTTTCTGTTTGACCGTTACCCATGCAGTGATAGGGGGTTGTGCGCGTTTTCACACAGCCCATAACCTCACAGAGCTTACTGAAAAGCCGAATCTCGAAGTTTGATCCCTGATCGGAGTGGACGGAGTCAGGGACCCCAAAGAGAGAGATCCAGTCGGACATGACGGCAACACTACGTGCTACTTGATTGGGAAGGGGGTCGGCTTCCGCACATTTGGAAAAGAAGTCGACCATGACCAGGATGTCTTCATTTCATTTTGCTGTCGAAAAAATTCAAGACTTCATTTCGACGACATTGCGCCGAAAACGTGAAAAATTATGCTCGAAAATACTTAAACGACCAATAATGTCTTTTGCGCACTACTGCACTTCACTGGTAGTCGAGCATCGATGGCGCAGGTGACCAAGTCACGGGCTGCATTGTGCTGCCCAAAAAAATACCCCAGAGCGATTGTGCATGTACTTTGTAAGTTCACATTCTACCGCTGTTACACCCAATGACCCAACTGCACTGACATGAATTTTGTCGGAGGCAGGCAGTCAAAATGTGATCCTCTCAGTGTATTCCACTTCAGCACACAAAGTCACCTTGAATATATGCTTGGTAGGTTGCCATTAACTGAAATCGATGGTATATGGTACTGCTTATCTACGGGTTTGTTAAACGAGCAATAGCTTTTACTAAAGCTCATTTTTAACAAGGTTATCGGGGACTAACATTAAAATGTGCTTAAAAACACGCCAACAATTTTCGTCTACTTAATTATAGTTAGTCATTTCAATATAAAATGTTAGAAGTATCAGGAAAAACAGGGCATTTCTGGTAATTATTGTTGAAGAGCATTGTTTGAATTAAGTGTTCTTCTAAGTGCTCAGCTCACCGTGTCTTTTGAACAGGGAACACAAGGTAGAGAGGGAGGGTTTGTTGTTTAGATCATCTCTGGAAATTAGAACGTCAACGAAATTGTTTCCAGGGATCAGCTGCTGTATATTATTTTATAGAGACTGCTGTAAGCGTATGAGCGAATCACGAAGCGAGTCGTCAAAGCCCACGGACTAGTAATGGGACAATGCTATGAATTGAACTCCACGTGGGGTGTGTAGTTGCATCTCCACGTATTTTGTGTGTGTTTGTGTGTGAATAAGTTTAATGTAAAAAAAATGGGAGGATGCACACATGGGGGCGTTTAGGGGCAACTGGTTTGTGAACTATTAAAAATTCGAAAACGATCAGGATGCATGGATACTGAATCAAATGAAGGGAAAATGGATCAAACTTATACAAGTCCACAAGATACGTTAACAACTAGAAGCATCAAGTCATTGTAATTACTGCTTCCTGTTAAATTATTCGCTGATGACAAAAATTGGGTTCTACTAGACGAAATACTAAGCTGGTAACAGTTGTAGGATTGCCTTCGAGTAAAACACTTTTAATTTTTATTGGGCACAAAATAGGTGTAGTTGAAGACAGTACAATCTAAAATTTAAAATTCACGCAAGTGTCAAATCTTGAAGGGTCTCCCCACTTACAGTAGAACGATTATGCTTTCATTTTCCTCAGTAGTTCATTTGGAAATCAAATGAGAAGTGGAGAGTCCGGGGACAGTAGAGGGTCAAGACATAATTACACAGCCGCAGTCACTCAGATTAACGTGGTAAATGCATTATACCATGGCTTGGTTGAAAGTCAAAATCGCAAGTACAAAATAAGTGCAAACTGAATAGCAAAGATCAGCATACTTTCTGGCTGTTTGACGTTGTGCGCACAGAACGCTCGTTAAAAGTTCATATGGATCTTACTAAGCAGCCCATGCCCTAGTCAATTTACGAGCATCTGTAGTTTTTTTCGAATTTGTGTGAAATGTGGTCAAAGGGGAAAGTATATGGTCGTCTTTTGACTGTGGGCTATAGTGCAACCAAAGTTAGCGTCAGTGACAGCACAGTATGTGACAATGGACCAGTTTTTAAAAGGATAACACTGTGGAAAATTTTGTGCAGGTGAGCACAAAGATGCTAAAATCTCCATAAAATCTCCATAAATGTGTCAATAAAAAGAAACAAAAAAGGTTCAAGATTTGGAAATCGCCTGTGCTTAGGAATAATTAAACACACTCGCTAACAGATACCAATTTTGTGCCTTATTACGTTAATGGAAGCTTGCAATTTACAACTCAATTTCGATGACGGCTCGATCAATGTAATCAAGTTTTTTTAAACGATCTTTGAAAAAAAGAGAAAATATATAATTTAAAAGTATAATTCTCGCAAATTTACGCTTAGTGAATTCTCCAAGAGTATTATTTGCACATTAATGGATAAATTAGGAATAATAGAATCAATGAGAACGCCATCAAAAGCTGTACAGTTTCCAACATCACCGACTAGTTATGATGGTGACTCGTGACTCGATTAAGCCCTTCTAGATTTCTCCTCAAATAAAGTGCATTTTGTTGTGTCATTATGGTTCATAATCTGACAAAAATGCGGGCTTAGTTGAGTTCAGTAAGGAGTGTGTTGAAACATTCTCGAAGACAGAAAACGTTTTCGTAAGTTTGTGTTCAAGATGATTTCTTTCCTACTTCAGGTATTGTGATGGCTAGTCTCACAAATGTCAAAATTCCCATCGGATGTTGGAACTCGTCATATTAATAACAATGCAACACACCTCATTAACAACAATTCGTCAAACCAATTATAACCCAACTGCTATGGATGTCAACACAGTGATTTATGACGTCGATTCACTCAGCTCTGCTTACCCAATTGCAACTCAACACTCAGGCCACATCATTTTTCACACCAACAACTCATTACTCAGTGTCAATTACTCAAATCATCGATCTCAGATAGCCCAAGCAAGTACAGGTGGACACGTCTGAGCACCAACCTGACCACCGCCTTTAGCCACATCTTGTACTCGTGTCTCTGGTTCGGGTACCTTAGCCCTCCGCACGGACGTTAGTCTTGTCTTATTCTAGAAAAACCGTCGACGTGCCAAACAAGGGATTTCAGCTTTTGTGCTTGGGAATTTGCACCAACTTGCCGGGAAAAGGGCAACAATAACCCATTTAAATACAAATATGTACAAACCTCTAAAGAGAGAACATAATAACTGAGTCGTCCACCGAAATGTTTGTCGGAAAAATGGGGGGTTCTTCGAAAACAGCAATTAAGTAAATAGAAATCAAACATTATCTGGTAAAAGGTTGTGTTTCGTCATTTCCGGCCTCCTTTATTTTGGGGAAATCCGACCAGGGTAATCGGACTGGAATTAAACCAGTGGCGCCGGGATTTTTTGAATGAACATGCCAGGACTCATAACAGAGTTAACTGACGTGAATCACTAAACGCTTAATTGGTATTTTGCTGTACCAAATATCTTAAATTAGTATTTACGTAAATTTATCATATAGTCATCAAGCACACAGATGTACTTAAACGAGGTTGATATTCTTTTTTAGAGGATGACTGAAATGGTTGTCATCGATATTTGGAGACAATTTGAGAAAATCCCGCCGTAACTTTGACCAGCAATTGGGCAAACAGAAATCATATATTTCAGATATTGCCATTGTAGCGGGCCCCAATGCGGTTTTGGGAACCACCCCAGGGCCGGCTATATACACTGACACGGCCCAACTCAAAAAAGGGTGGAAAATGCAGATGGCGCGTAGTTCAACCAATTTGTTGGTGCAGTAGCAGTGTGCGTGTGTGCAGGATGACAAGTGAGTTTATATAGCTTTGCTAAGCCTTGATCTCTGAACGAACGGAATTGGGTGAAAAGCGTCACGAAAATCAATTAAAATTGTTTTTGCTCACACTTGCTAACTGCGTTATCTCACGCTTGCTGAACGCCACAGCTCTCCATTTTGGTAAAAAGAAGTGGCGAATAATCATTGCCGAATGGTGTTGGGAATCGATGTTCATCACCAGTAATTTAGGAAGCGTCCGGAGGTGATTGGGGCCAAGGATAAAACCTGGTTTAGGTAGGCAATATTTATGAAAAGAAGCCAGTCTGATACAGGGGGGGGGGTAGAATGAAATCCAGGTTTAGCGAAAAAACGGAATCAAGGCTTTAACAGACAGCTTTGACAAAGTCCAACTACACTTAGAATGCTTGAACGGGATGAGTGACACGCTACAATTTTAGTAAAAGTCCTTGTCTATGTCTCTCTTTGTTGAAAGTAATACGATTTTTAGTTTGTCGCGCATCATTTAGACGTGTTTGCTGCCACTAATGCAGAATACCTGCGACCTTGAACGACAGCAACACGTTCAACAATTCACTCCTCGGTGGAATTATAACAACCTAGAACCATCTATCTGTTTCCGTCTATAATAAACGCTTCTTATTTCATTTTTGACTTTAATTGGTCGCAGACCAACCTCAAAAACCTTGACAACGCTCGTTGGGGACTGCTTCAAGTAACGTTGTGAGCCACCACTGCTGTGCGTCATACCTGGAAATCACTTCTGTATTATACCCGAGCCCTAGTATAACGAAGAAAGGTACAACAAAAAAGGCATAACTGACACATCTCAAGCCTTTAAGGCCTGCAACACGCTGTTTATCCAAGACATTCATGCGGTCTTAACCACCCATTTCAAAACTGTTCTCACCCATCCTTAGCCATAGTGTGCTGCTGACCTTTCTCTTAAGCCATTTTTAAAAATACAAAGACAAATGACTAAGTGGATTTTTGCAACTCAATATGGCTGCGCCTATTACGCACACGGTTGTGAATACCCGAGCCCTAATAGGTAAAAGACCGGTACAACAGAACAGGCTTTATTGACCAATCAGAAGCCAGAGCCAA
>UXSR01001119.1:0-11227 GCA_900604375.1 Mesocestoides corti | reverse complement strand
TGGCATGCGGGAAAGGAAGGCAGCCAACCAGAGAAGGACATGGATGAGATGCAGTATATAACGAGAGGCGTGGCCAGCGTGGTGGACTCGGATGGAAGGCGCCTGACGCGTGTATCTGGCTTCTGATTGGTCAATAAAGCCTGTTCTGTTGTACCGGTCTTTTTCCTATTAGGGCTCGGGTATTCTACACTGGTGGCAGCGGACGCGTTCGAATTACGCGAACCGGACCCCAGCTTTTTCTCTTCTATGGTCAACAGAGGCAAAGACCCTTGAATGCCAGCTGAAATTGTCATGGCGGTCATCCGATGTCCAATAATGTGGATCCATAGACATTGCCCGGGATTAGGACTACTGCATCTGAAGAGGCATTGGCAACTCAGGACGACGAATTGGACTGTGAAAGCCAACGGGACTGCATCTAAGAATGGACCTTCGATGGATGATGAATCCTTCCTGCAAGTCTACAAGAGCAAAGTCCCTCGTCAACTATTCGCATGGGCCACTAACCTGCCAGATGTGGGGTGTGGGTGGTGTCGAACTGGATATTTTGCCACTCATGAACAGTGCAGTGAACCAAGCCAGAAGCTGAGGACAGCTTCACTGCTGAGGGGAGGCAGGGTGGCGTCGGATTAGGAAGCAGACAGGTTGTGTCTCTCTGTGTTCCAATGGCATGCGAGAAGGATTTACAGCCAACGTGAGATAGGCATGTAGGAAAAGCGTTGTATAATTTGCAGCACAACCAGCATAATGGACTGGCTAATTTTGCACCTGACTTGTTGCTCTAACTTGTAACTGGTAAATAAAGTCTGTTCTAGTGTACCAATCTTCTTTATATTAGTGCCTGGGTATTCAATAGTAGTGTCCCAGGAAAACCGCAAACAGATAAAATCATGTCAGACGCAGCTGGTTTTTGTTTGGTGTGCTTAGGGGTGGCCAATAATAAAGATCAGCAGTTAACCGGGAGTAGCGATGAATAAGAAAAACTATTTAGAGGTCAGCGCATATAGTATGGAGAATTCGTTTAAACCGAGCATGACGGACGTTTCGGGCTAATGACTGTTTAATATTGTCTGCACTGCCATACCTTCCTTTTTCATACTAGAGTTCAGGAACGTAACATTTTTAACATAGAATGTGTTGAGGAGGAAGAGGGTCATTTTCAAACATGGACATTAGATGAGAAGGCTTAGCATGATTAGTTGAATGTTGCATATACGTAGTTTAGAAGCTCATGAAAGTTTATCCTATGTTGTTTACCACTAGATCCATAGATATTTCCCAGAATTGGTTCTAAAAGAATCTTTGTCATTTAGAGAAGACAAGAGGGACATTAGGAGACAGTCGGTCTGAAGGTAGGGAAGGTAGCTGCAGTGGATCGCAACTCCCCTATGCAAGTAAACAAAGGCAATAATCCTTTGTTTAGTAGGGTTTCAGAAGATATCGAATTGAATACCTTATCATTGGAATCATTATGACAGTGCAAATAGTCATGCCACAAGCTAACGGCAGCATCTTTTCCATGAAGAGTAAATGAAGCGCCAGATTAGTACACAGATATACTGGATAACATCAAACCAAGTCAAATTATTGTTGTGCCATTATGCAAGATATGCAGCCAACCTGAGCAACAATGGATCGTAAGCGCTATAGATAAAGCAATGAAGTTAGTATGATATTTCGTGGGCCCCAGCATGTGGAATTGACCAACACTATGGCAATTGAGTTGGATATTGCCCGATTACGAAACCCTGCTACATGCGATGAAGAAGAAGACCAAAGAGGACGTGATCACAACCGTTTACTCCACAGATCAACTAAATTGGTGTTGTTGTGTCCTGTTTGGTCTTCATGCATGTGTATTTATACCTCAGATGTGTGAGTAATAGATGAGCTAACATCACAACCTGGGCATGAGGGGGAGTTAAGGAGTTTATTAGCTGGCAACATGATACGAATAGGGGACCCTGTGCCGGAGGCTAAGGTGACGAAATTAACGAGTGTGAATCAATAAGATGCACAACAGAAACCTTGACGCTACCAGTAGAGTGCATTTGAAAATAAGATGCTTGACTGAAGATAATGGTTTTCAGTTATTCTATAACCATGTTTAGTTGCAACCGTCATATGTATGTTAGAATTCATGTATTCTGCAGAACCGAATGGGTAATTCAAATGTAATTTGATCAAAGAATTAGATATTAAAAGCAGCCAGCAATGCAGATGGCTACATTCATTACCATTCAGCTTCGCTGGTCATAAAAATCCATATATGTTGAGGCGTTATTAACGTTACAAAGAAACCTTGTATAGCATAAATAATGAGGAAATCAGCTGAACCATTTTAATCAACTTCTGACATGTAACCTCTATTTTTGAGACACTCAAGAATCTATGTCAGTTCGCTTACTAAGCAGAATCGTTGAAATGTACGCTGAACTCACTCTCGGATCAAAAACGCTTTGAAGGCTAGGCAAAACGCTGAGAGAACCACAAAGATATAAACACGTCTTATCCCCAACGTATGCAATATGGATGAGACCGATAGTTGGTTACTTGGACGATAGGTCGTCCCCACCAGGATAGCTTAACTCCTGGTCAATGATTGATACAAATTGCACCCAAATGACCTTGAGTAGAGTATTTTTATGAGAAACCTTCTACTACTAATGAATAACACTGGAAGCCATTCAAAGAATGTACTGCATAATACTATGTTCTGATTTTTTTGTGCATCGTCCTCCTTAAAAGTTCATCGAAGGCTTGCTATTGGTTATTTTTGTTATACTTAAATATTTATGTGCATCAAATAGGGGAATGTCGCTTTTTTGAAATTTTGCTTCTGTTATCGTGAGCCTTTTTTGGAAATGAAGTATTGGTGTGTTTTCGCTTGTGGCATTTTCTACTTTTGTGATATATTGCGCCGTAGATGTTCTTTGAGCCTTTATTTTTTTGCTTTAGTAAATTATTTCTTATGCTGTTGAAAGGGGAAATGTCTTCACATTTCTGCATTTTAGATTGTCTCAAAGCACCCCTGTTTATTTTTTTCCTTTTAGAATTAAGCCCTAGCGTTTTTCTTCTGCGCAATCAATAAGTGTCACGTTATGACTGCCCATAAATGCAAATCGTCTGTTACACTAGGTAATGGTATTTGGCATGTGGATGTGGCTCGATTTTTAATTTCTTGCCATTTATTCTCTTGCGATTCGGATGATCCTTTTCGGATGATAAATAAACAGGTAAATTACCTTGAGCGTTATAGAACTAGCTAGTACCGTGCGTTGGGGGATGTTGCAGATAACAACGATGGCAGCAGTCAGTGCGTGCAAGGTCGTTCTACCCATTCAGCTGCAAAAAAGACTTGCTCATTTTTAAAACAAACAAGTAAAGTCACTACGGGTAAAAAAGAACTTCAATTTTGTATTGAAACAAGAAAGAAAATCTGTAATAGATCACGCTTTCGAAGAACCAAAAAATATCAGGAACTTCTCCGTCTTCAAGGTATTGAGTTTCTGTGTTGTTTACATTTTTTGTTTTGTATTTTATTTTTTTGACTAAATCAATTATATCTGTTTTGTCTCGTATTCATTTCTAAGTATAATTTGACTAATAATCCGAAACAATGGCTCTACTATATATCTCATTCTCGCACAGTTTTTTCCGCATTTATTCTCTTAAAATGACTACAAAAGTCTCATGTCAAATTTTGTCTTCTCCATGTTTAGCTTTACTTTCAATGTTTCTTCTTCTATGTTTAAAGTTTTTAATGCTAACATATTTAGGTTACAATACTAGGACAGGTTTCTCCGACAAACCTTTTTTCAAGCCTGAGTTGTTGCTTTCCACATACACTTGCGATTTACTCGGTGATGAGTCTTATAATCGTGCCTTGGGTGTATTGGCGAAAATTGAGTGTCTTCTAAGTGCCCTATGGAGAGCTTCCAGACCCACACTTGCAACAAAGTTGTTTGCGATCAGTAAGTTGACGTTTTGTGAAATATTCAACAAATGATCGTACTTAACTTAAATTTCTGATTTTTAATTGTAGGCAGGTTTAGGCTTCTTAACTCCTTTATCTCAACTCATGCCAAGCTTCCCGTGGAAGAGTGCTTGCTACGTACGTTTTGTGTTTATTTTTATGTACAGAATTGACGTTATTTTTGAAAAGTATTCTGCTAGTCGAAAACCACATATCCCCTTTTATTTTATTCTAAAGATAACCTTGAATCGACAGAAGTGTGCTCTAACAGATTTGTCTTATGTCTCATCTGTAAACCCCACATCACAGTTCCAAATGCGCATAAAATTTGTCAATCTCATTTTCACTACATTAAGTAGAACTAATTTTTACTATTCCATTATTAGACATTTCTTCTTTTTGTAAAGTTAATTTCGTTTTACCCGATTCTAATTGGGAAAATCCCGTCGTTTTAGCTTGGGAAAAAAATGAACTCGCGAGTCTTAACCTCAGATGGATCGGCAACTCCCCACCCCAAGTTGATGCAAACTACATCATTCAGTTTGTCAGAAAATTCCAAGGTAATTTAGTGAACCTGTATTGCATTTTCGAGGTGGATATTTTAAATTTTTTGGTTTTTTGATTCTACCTAAACAGTGACTCAGTTTTCACCGTTACGTTGTTTTGGATCTACTGCTTGCACGTTATCAACATGTCAAGCAATCGATCTCGTTAGCATATACGTACTTAAGCTTTTGTTGCAGCGTTTCTTAACTGAAATACGGGTTGTTTGTTTGTTATCACGCTTTTTGGCCGGATCAGATATAGCGGGTTCATAAAACCAGTTTGATAACATATAGGCCTGTTTACTTTATTCATGATAACCCGAGAACTGATTTCCTATTTGAAATCCTTTTTCTTATTTTCGGCAATTCTTAAAATGTTTTTTAACGCACCTATAACATTTTTAGGTACTTTGTTTCTCGTAGAGAGCAAAATTTTGCTCTACTTGTGTTTCATTGAAGACATACATTCAATAAAACCACTAGGTTAAATTTTGGACTGTTATATTTATGTCATCAAACACAAACCATGATGAGAAGCCAAATTCGATCCTCTATTTTAGTAATTTTAGTGAATGTTAGTGATAATTATGTTAGGATTTAGCAATCAATTTGTTCGGGAATGAGCGGAAGTTACAACAAATTTGCATATTTTCGTTTTAGATTCTAGTTCTCTTTTGTACGCGTATCATAAATGCTTCTTACACCAAGGAGTCAACTTTGAATTAATTGGGAATTTAAGTTGTACCTCAATGCACTTTGTACTTTGTAACTCATACAGTTCAATTTAATCTGTTTTGTAGACCTCTTTATCGACGACGATGTAGTAAAGGACCTTTATGATCCGCTTTCGGAAAAATCCAGTCGTGCACGCAAAACGCTCTTCAGTGGTATAATAGAGAGGCTCAACTCAGAGTGCATACTCGCGCCTACTCAGAAGTATGTTACATTGCTTAGCGTATATATATAGGTTTTGTAGTGCACTATTGTTTAATTAAAACAATTTTTCGTCAGAAAATGGAGAAAAAGAGGTCCTAAATTCCACCCAATTTGTCCAGACCTAAAATCGGCACTTACTTGCCCTCCACTTCAATGGGATGACTTATACAACGAAAGGGGTCTTTTAATTCGAAAGATGTCAACGGTCAAGCCATCCTTTCATGATGTGGGTTAATTTTATTATGTTAACAAGGAATAATTATTTTTAATGCTGATAGAATAAAGCAAATTACTTCTAATCAAATGTACAGTTTTTAAATAACTTTGATCGGTATGAATCTGCTTCCCTGTTCTGCAAAGAAGGCATTTAAACTATGAATGTCGAGGAACAAAATTTGGCAATTTATTGACCATTTAGAAGAACTAATGCTTTGATAACGCTAGATTCCGAGAGCACTGAAACCCAGGGATTTAGAGCTATTACGAGAACAAATAGAATTTGTCAAATTATTCATTTTTTTGTCTTTTGTCTCTGTATAAAAGTGATTTATGATCTTATCTGCTACTGCTCAGCATTTTTTTCCTTCTTTAATTGTGTTTACACTTACGAAGCTGTCATTGACACAACGGAGACTTTCAAGGAAATCTGGAACCAATGTGGAAGATGAATTAAGACTAATATCTGATGTCATAGGGGTCGATCAATCATCAGTTGCTCAAAGGCCACAGCACCGACTTATGCGGGCCAAATTCAGGACTCTCAAACAGTATGTCAGCAAAAATTAATGGCTGAATTCTCGAACTGTTTAGAACAGCTGTGTTTATTAATCTCGTGTTTATAAACTCCAGGTCAGTCAACCATTTGAACGAAAAGTCGCCTAAAGCGTATTTTTAGGGGTTTAAGTTACTAGACTGCATTGTCCAAGCTGCCTAATTTACGGGTTAATTCTACATATTCTGTATTCGTATAAAGCAGGTTCTATGTACACGTTCTCGTTCCGACAAACAAGTTATCTCTTGTTGATGCTTAAAAAGGTCCGTTTATTTCCTCTTTGTACCCGTAATTCTTATCACAGTGACGAATAAGATCAAGCTACTTTCCTGGAGGACATGTTGTTTCTGCAGAAATAGCTACGTGCAATTGATTCTATATTCCTGTGTATTCTGAACTAGGGGTTTTCTATCTATCCATTCTTGTCCAAATCAAGCTATTTGTCCATTTTTTAGCATTAAATGTTCTTGTCCGATGGGGATGGAAAGTCGGCATGGTCAAATCTACGCGGAGTCTGACGATTCGCGTTATGGGGACCTAGTCCAACACTTTCCCAAGCATGAGAAATCAACCCACTCGTTACCTGAATGTAGCCGTACATACGCAACTGATTCCCCTTCGAATCGGCCTAACCGAAGCCACAGCAAGAGGTCCGTAGTTGTAAAGTCATCTAACCCTTGTTTATTCTCGTCTCCAGACCCCAAGAGACGAGAAGTTGGAATTATTCACCACACACCCGTCAGCCCACTCGGCCTACAATGTTCTACCTGTAGCAAACACAATCCATTCTTCTGGAATGTAACAAAAACCCAAAGTGCTGATATGAACCGTTCTCTAAAGAAACTGTCGGAACAAAAAACTCCTATCAAGCTTCCGCCAATTGCCGCTGATCAGCCGAATCTAAAGTCTATTCGTCGAAAAATGCTGGGATGATCGGCTGCACAAAGACTTTCCTTTATTGTATAACCTAGCAAGAGTCCTGTGTATGATCAAAGCTCCTCCAGGTTTTGAGTTCGATCTATGAGTTTATTATGGGTAGGGAGCTTCCGATGGTACTATTAAGTCCAGAGAAATTGTCAAAATTATTCACAGCCATGGCCAAACCTTATACATTGGGTGTTCTATCACCTTAGTGATTTACTACCATTAACGCGTCGATTTGACCCGAATAACTAGCACGTAAACACCATCAACCACGTTTACAACTAACTTCTCACAAATCAAATATGCATTTTGTAAATACAAGCATGCATGCCTCTAGCGTGTTGGTTTTACCTTGGCAATATCTCAAACCAGAAAAAATATTTAACTAGTGTCATAAAGAATTATTTTTACCTGATTCACCATGGCATTGCTCTACTAAATGCATTGCTTATTTGGCTAGAAAAAACTAGATGCAACTCTATCTAAGCAATTACAGTGCCGGTACCGGCCCAGATAAAAATATATAAATGAGATTGACCAACAGGAATTCGATTTAACGCCATAAAACATGAAGCTCGGGTAGTCTACTATTTAGTATCTGTATTATCAGAATTCTGTAAACCAATTCGATATCGGTTTTTTTCGATCAAACTAATACTTTATCCTTCTGTCGACAGCCTGAAGGGGTATCTATGACATAAGTTTCGGTCACTAAAAAGTGTAATCGGGAAACGACAATTTGAAGCGGGATACAATATTTAAAATAATAGTCAATAATTAACGTCGATTAATTCATAATCTCCCAAAGTTTCAGCGATAATTGCATGTTTTCTGTTAAGGACATCACGGTTTCACAAAATGTGATCGACTCCATTAAAAAAAGTGGGTCCTGACGAAGGCTCATTTGGCAAATCATAAACATTGAAGTGAGTCCAAGTGCATACCGGATCTGTTAGACCACTGATTATTTGCGAGTGAATTAGGTAGATCGCCAGTGTGCTGCAAACTTAATACCGGGGAGTAAATATTGAGTCTTTGTAAGGCCACATAACTGGATAAGATAGGGGAGATAACGTCTTAAACTACTGACCGCAATCCTTCAACTCTCCGTGAGCCTGGTCATTACTTTAAGCACGAAAACATGATAACTACTGGGTGAAAATATGTACTGCCACAATCACTGCATCGACACTTCCGGGCTGCACACTGATGATTCGAATAATTATCCTTGATTTTTTCCCAAATAATATCCTAGCCTACGAGGTCCACACCGTCATGCCATAAATCACACTGAACGAGTATGCAAAAGCCCATGTGCACACAGATGAAGTCGAAAGATTAAATATTTAATTAAACACAAATGTTTGCAACCTGAAATCAGCCAACATCCATCAGGAAAGGCATGAAACTTCACACACCAAACAACTATAAACGGAAACACAGAAAAATGTGCTGTAGTCACGTCATGAGGAAAATTTCACTGACTTAAAAAAAAGCACACAATGTAAAAAACGCGATTGTGAAAGCTACAAACTACAAGCGTCAAACATTGGTGGTTTTAACGTTATTTGAATTCTTTTGTCGTTGCAGGGATCCCTGCTGCTCTGTGCGATTTGTAGGTGATTCAGAGTTTGCCGCCTTCTCATTGAATTCGATTGGGTAATCAGGCAGCCTGGGGTAGGCAGAGGGTACTAATATTTTCTGAAATCCCTCATTGTCTCCAGGATATGGTGGGGAATCTCCAAGGGGTGCAGTGGGTAAAGGTCGCTGTTTTGTCGCCGCATAACCCCCAGGTTGCAATCTCATGCTCATGAAGTCATTCTCGATACCCGCCGTAGTTGGGTAAGGTGCATTCTTTGGGGCATCAAGGCCTGCTTTTTCCGGATCACCATACATATTCACTTTCTGATTCGGTCTTGCACCACGAAAGTCTGTTCCATAAAATTGCCTTCTATAGTTTCCAAAAAGGCAGCATACAATCTCCACTGTGATGAGGTCGCCAGCATTCATGGACAGCATGCGTAGTAAAAAATGACCATCCTGTCTGAGGAATTCGTTAATGAAACGATCAATTAGCTCCTTCAATTGACGATCGTCCCTATTGTACACATCGGCCATTTTGAGAAAGCGTCTAACAAAGTGCCTCTGTCTTTTTTTAGAGATTCTATACATCCAAAGCGGGATGCTTAAAATGGTAAAAACCATGACTGAAGCTAGAAAGAAGTAGAGGAAAACATATATCTTCTCGTTCAACATGTTGATAGGGAGGACGCACTGTGCAAAAAGTTTATTTTCAGCGGCCACATGCTGAAGTGAGTGACGGCAGGCTCCGACACGTGGAAACACCTGTGTTTCCGTCCAAGGTTTCCCTTTACGGATATCGTCAAGAATCCTCCATCCAAAAAAGAAGTAACCTTCCTTCTTATCGAAACGGAGGAACGCGTACATAAGGTATAGTTGCATAATCCCAACGAGGACGTATAGAATTTTAATAAATATGTAGTAGTAGATGAGGTTATTGCCATGCCGTTTTCCGGGAAGAATGGTTATTATCTTGGCGACACGACCCTCTCGACGGTCGTGATATTCGCGACGACTGAAAAGCAATAGCTCAAGGCTCTTTGCCATATGACGCACGAGCTTTTCACGCTTTTCACCATCTTCTTTTGTAGCATTGTTGGCTGTTCTGGCGAGATTTTGCAGGTCCGTCCCGGTTCGGTTGTAGGTGAAAATACTCCAAATTATTCGTGGGATGTAGTAAAGGATGGCTTGGAGCCCGAGGACCAATGGAACCCACTGGTAGTAATCTAAAATAGGACATAATTTTACACGATTATATTGCCAACATTTGTCAAGGCACCTAGGGCAGTTTGTTCTACTCACTAACACAAAACTAAGCGATTGTTACGCGTCTTCAAACATTGTGAACAAATGGAGTCAACAGTTGAAACAACCCAGACGCCATGAAATGAAAGTTGCCTGTTTTCAGGTGTACCTATCAACGTTTTTACTTGTTCAGTTGCACGCAAACGGTCGCAAAGCACAAAATAGTTTGTCCATGTTATAATATTTGTGACATTCATAGAAAATCAGAGGTTTCTCGAGTATGTCACTCACCCCAAAACCTAAGTATTTGGCATGATTGAAATAATCCCCTTGACACCTCAGGAACATCGAATCCCTAGATCGCAACAGCCTGATGCTCCCAAAAAAGCATGAAGGCTTATCTGGCGTGATGACTACCACCAGCTTACGGTAAAGCGAGCGTGACTCATTTAGCGAAAACCACAGAAGCGAAAAATGAGCGCGCGGCGATTAGGCCCATGCGAGAAAATGAGACATCAGAGGAACGTGCTACTAAGGCACTGCACCGTTCCTGATACCGTCACAATGTAAGGATTGTACAAAAATTAGGCTTGCGGAACAAAAGCTCACTCATTATTTCCGGATTCATTGAACTCCATGCCTTGAGTTCATGAGACACGACACCAGATGTGAGATTGATAGGGAAGGTGCCTTCCACCCAACACAGGTTTGTAACGTAGGATTCCGCGTTGCCACCACTCACGGTTGTAGGCAGGTAGCAGACCAACGGGGCCATAAAGTATTGCCGGACGGTGACAAGAATCATGCTAATCAAGAGAACTATGACACTCCACTGGAAGTTTGCTCGGTCGGCGAGATCCTCAATACCTACGTATGTGGTTGCCGAAAAAGACTGGATGTATCCCAAGAATTCTGTGGCTACCATTTTGGGTACACTGTTAGCGGAAAAAAAGATTGTTAAATTGCGCAGAAAAGCATTCAGTTCTGAATGACACTTACATCTTGCTCAAACGGACGCCTACCGTGAAACCTAAAACATATGGCACCTAACTTAAGCTATACACAACCAAGCATTTCAGGGCTCATCAATTTAAATAAAGACAACTACGAATCAGAGTCAGCGCCATAACAGGGTATTCACTTGCTTTCAATCTCTACTACTAGTCCACAATTTGTATCAATCATTGACCAGGAGTTAAGCTATCCTGGTGGGGACGACCTATCGTCCAAGTAACCAACTATCGGTCT
>UXSR01001118.1:0-11249 GCA_900604375.1 Mesocestoides corti | reverse complement strand
GTGAGACGATAGATAATCCATACACTAGTTATTGGGCAGGCCAGGTATGAACAGAGCTCACTGTCATGGCGTGTGGCGTGCGTGACAGAGCCTCCCTGTTCGGAAGAGCACTGCCCTCAGTGCGATTGGGTGGGGGAGTGTGTGGGATTTCTACTGTGTGGTGGACGGGAATGTCAGCCTCCGGGATCAGATCTTCTGTACCAGCGTCGTGCCTCGTCTCTAGTCCGGGTTTGAGGCGATTAAAGTGGACTGTGAGGGGAAAAGCGAAGGGGTCAGAGGTAGGTCGGATGCGGTAGGTGTTGTTGGGGAGTGATTGGACGACCACGAAGGGACCTGAGTAGGGTTTGTCTAGTTTCGAGTTGCTGCCGCGGTTCGGGTAGGGTTGGTGAAGCCAGACTTCGTCCCCCGGTTGATAAGGAGCTCCGTTGGCCGTGCGATCGTAAAAGCGTTGTTGGTATTCTTGACTGGAGTTCAGGTGTTGTCGGTCAAGGGTACTGGCGGTGCGGTGAATATCCACAAGTTGAGCAATATATTCGCTGGGGAACCGCTCCGTCGAGTGGCGTTGGGGAAATTGTAGATCAAAGGGAATTTGGAGTTCTCGACCGAACGTCAGGAGAGCAGGGGAGAATCTGGTAGACTGGTGGACTGTGCATCTGTAGACGAGTAGACAATGTGGGATGAGCTGGTCCCAGATATCATTGTTGGCAGTGGAAATGAAGGCACGTAGGAGAGATAGGAGAGATCTGTTAGTCCTTTCTGTTTGACCGTTGCCCATGGGATGATAGGGGGTTGTGCGCGTTTTCACACAGCCCATGACCTCGCAGAGTTCTTTGAAAATCCCACTCTCAAAGTTTGAGCCCTGATCGGAATGGATAGAGTCGGGGATCCCGAAGCGAGAGATCCAGTGGGACATGACTGCGTCGGCAATGGTGCGCGCTTCTTGGTTGGGGAGGGGTGCAGCTTCCACCCATTTAGAAAAGAAGTCGACCATGACCAGGAGATACCTATTCCCCAGACGGGATTGTGGGAATGGGCCCATGATGTCGATACCTAATCTTTGGTTGACATAGCCCGGGAGAATTGGCTGGAGTGGGGCCGTGGGACGGTTATTGGGGTCTTTTAATGGAAGGCATGTAGGACAGGAAGAGCAGACGATGCGCACTTCACGGCGTAAATCTGGGGACCAGAAACGTTGACGTGCTGCCTTATCGAGTTTGCCTTGTCCAGGGTGACCCAGTTGATTGTGGAGCTCTGTGAGGACCGCTCGGGCGGCTGACTGGGGAACCACTAGGCGGATGGGAGAGTGGGGATCATATTGAAAGTATAGGACATTATCGCGTAGGTGAAGGTTACCCCAGAAGGACCACAGGGAATGGGCTCCAAGCGAATGGCCGCTCATTTCTTTAGCAGTGGGTTTGCGTTGGCCATGGAGTTGTCTGTCATAGATCAGGGCCGTGTCTGGGTCCTCAGCTTGTAGTTTTGCCCAATTGGTGGCATTGGAGTGTACAGTAATGGTGTTGTCGACTGTGGGGTGGGGAGACAGCGGAGCGGATGGAAGGCGGGAAAGAGCATCTGCATTACCATGTTCCTTTCCCGAGCGGAATTCCAGTTGGAAGTCAAAGTCGGCTAAAGCCTCTTGCCACCTGGCCAGCTGACCTTCCGGCTCTTTGAAACTCCACAACCAAGTGAGAGCCTGATGGTCAGAGCGAATCACAAACGGCTTCCCTTTCAGGTATACCGCGAACTTTTTTGTGAACGCAACGATGGCCAGGAGTTCCCATCTAGTGGTGCTATAGTTGCGTTCTGCCTTGTCGAGAGCCCTGCTTGCGTATGCTATGACATGTTCCGCCCCGTCAGGCCCGCGTTGGGATAGGACTGCTCCTATAGCGTGGCTGCTAGCATCCGTATCCAGGATAAAAGGTGGGGCTTTGGGGTCTAAATTCGGGAACACCAGAATGGGCGCCGCGGTTGATGCCTGTTTGAGCTGTATGAAGGCTCCTTCGCACTCTGCTGACCAGTCGAAGAACCTGCCTTTCTCCGTAAGTCGTTGTAGGGGAAATGCGACTCGGCTGTACGCGGGAATAAAGGCACGGTAATATCCGGTCAGGCCTAGAAACGACCGCACTTCATCTGCAGACGTGGGGTTGGGCCAGTCCTTAACTAGATTGATTTTATCGGGGTCTGCGGAGAGCCCAGATTCGGACACCACATGGCCAAGGAATTTGATCGATTGCTGCAGGAAGCAACACTTTTTGGGATTAATAGTCA
The DNA here is from genome assembly GCA_900604375.1 of Mesocestoides corti. NCBI lineage: Eukaryota > Metazoa > Platyhelminthes > Cestoda > Cyclophyllidea > Mesocestoididae > Mesocestoides > Mesocestoides corti. The sequence goes on along the minus strand of UXSR01001118.1, from coordinate 8,981 downwards.
GCCCTGCGCTTCGATATCGTTTGAGGACTTCGGCCAGATTGTCGAGCATCTCTTCCTCAGTTGCGCCGAACACTATAACGTCGTCCAGGTAGACAAGGCATTTTTGTTGAAGGAGGCCTTGCAAGACTTTCTGCATTACACATTGACACGTGGCTGCTGCGTTAGCTAAGCCCATGGGGAGTGTACGGAACTCATAGAGGCCCGACGGAAGAGCAAAGGCGGTCTTTTCCCGATCTTTGGGATCTACTTCTACTTGCCAATAGCTGCTGGAGAGGTCTAGGGTGGAGAAAAACTTTTGACCAGCCAGCGCGTGAAGGAGATCATCCATGCGTGGGAGGGGAAAGGAATCACGAACAGTCACTGCATTGAGTTTTCGATAGTCGATACAAAGGCAGAGGGAGCCATCTTTCTTCTTGACAAGGGTGACGGGCGCTGCCCAAGGGGAGGATGACGGGGTAATAATACCTTGTCGAAGAAGATCGTCTATGAGTGTGTCTAAGTCTTTTCGGTAGTGTACCGGTATGCGCCGAGGGGGTGATCTCTGTGGAGGAGCGTCTCTAGTGTTAATGGAGTGCTGGATGACATTTGTTCTGCCGATGTCCTGACCTGCCCATTTGAACACATCGGTAAACCGTGTCAAGAGTTCATGTAATTGTAGGCAACTATCCACGGGAATGTTAGAGGGAAGAATGTCGGTTATCGAAGTGGGTTCCGCTGGGGGACCGATGGCGTCGACATCGAGCACTGGAGCAGAAGGTTTCGTTTGTATCCGACCAACCTGACCCGTGGAGCAATCAATTACACACTTGTTGTTGCGGAGGAAATCATACCCGAGTATAAGATTCCACCGACAATCCGGGGAGATTAGAAAAAGATGTGGTGCCTTGATCGAACCGACCTTCACCCGGGCCATAAGAGAACCAGTGATGTCCAGAGTGGTTATTCGCCGCGAGGACCACAGGAGTGGAGGGGGTCAGGCATGGAAGATTTGTGACGGCGGGGAACTTAGGGTTGACTATGGATACTGCTGCCCCCGTGTCGATGAGGATGGTGGACTTATGTGACTCTATGTAACCTTGGACCGCCAGCGCGTGAGAATCAGTAAAAAGAACAGAACTGGAGGGGAAAGGTAGCTCACTTGCTGGGTTGTGTCCGCAGCGTATGGCCGCTTTGCCAAAGAGTCTGCAGTAACCACACTTGGAGGGGTCGGGGTCGTAAACGAGTGTGGGTCTTTGTGGGTGAAGGGGAAGTCGCGGGTTGCCAAAAGTTGTCGGAGTGGAGGGGGTTGGGCTTGGGTTGGGGTACAGTGGGGAAGCTGATGAGGAATGGCGAGGGTAATTGTGTGTGGTGTGTGGGGATTGGGTAGGATAGGGGTGGGTATGAGGGGAATTGTGGGATTGGGACGACTGGGTCCGCTCGACGATATCCCAAACTTCATCCAAGGACCCAGGGACTTTGCCGCCAAATTGTTGGCACAGGCTAGGGTCTCGAATCCCCGTTACAAGGCGGGGTAGTAGAGGTGCATTCGCTCCGTCCGGGGGATACGCCTGGCGAGCAAGGCGTGAGAGTTTAAAATATTCTTCGAACGATTCCCCGGGAGCTTGAGTTCGTTGAAAAACTGGAGTAGGATCTGACCGGGGTGGAGGCCTGAGCCGAAAAGAGGCTCCAAGGAATCCAGCATGACTCCAGGTTGGGAGTCGCCTCTGATTCTCTTAAGGAGCTCCTCACGGATGTCTGGGGCCAACGCTATGAGGACGAATCTACCTTCAACGATTGATGACGAGGTGTCGCCGACAGGGGTGGAACTCAGGTCGGGTTTGTGATTGCGTCGTTTGCCCATGGTGTTGAGGAATTTAGGAGAGTAGAGGTGACTGAGAGCGAGGGCTCAAAGCACTAGTAGTACGTGTGCCTACTAGTGGGTAGCGCAGTTATGGTGGGTGTTTTAGCGGGGATTGGCAAAGCGTGTAGTGGAGTGAAGGCAGTTTTCTTTGGAGGCGAGGAGGTTGTGAGGAACCTAGTGTGTTGATCTGCCTGCTGTTGTTAAAAATGCATTCCAGTGAAAGGTGTGGGCATTTGCTAGCTTCTCCCCGTGGATGTGGTCAAGGCTACCGGTCTCCTTGACTGGCAACTCATGAAGCATTCTGCCCTCGAGGAGTTCCTGTTCCCAATCCAGACAAACTTTTAAATGCTGCTGCATTCTATCAATCCATCTCTCGCTTTCCAAGGTCATTTTTGACAGGTGGACTTCAGTTATGTGTCAGATTTAGAAGACTCCTGTAGAGGTCGGTGGTGGGTGCGTTCTCCGCCTCCCTCGTTTGATGCTATGGAGAACATCTTCGATGGAGACTGGTGACAGACTGCCTTGGTCGTAGGTTTATTCTCGTGCGTGGTGGATGCTTGAGGAGCTCCAGGTCGTGAAACCTTTTTCGTTCCCAAGTTATGTACCCATCTGACCGCCCCGCACGATTTCCCTGGTACGCCTGAACTAGGGCACTCGAGACCGTGACTCTTGTGTTTATATCTCGAACAAGCGTACCTCGCCGAGGGCCTTGGTGCGGATGTTCGAGGTATAGCAGCTGGCACCAAATGCCTTCCCCATCCCCTGCCCTTATTACAGCCTGACATTTGCTTTATGTCTTGAGTCTTTCTAAAATGACGTTGTTAATAAATGGACGTGCGAAGTAGGTGTATTTGCAGCTGGCGTATTTAAGGGCATTGGTAAGAGCCGTGTAGATCAGAGACTAGGGCAAGTAACTGAGCCGGTAATGTTCAATGTTGAGGTGCTGGTCGCGAGGTTCGGAGGAGTGGAAGGGGTCAACACGGGGAGGTTTGCAATGGCGGGAAATTTGGGTTTGACTATAGACACTGCTGCCGCGGTGTCAATGATTCTAGTGGACATGTGAGACTGTGCATTGGGCCGCCGGAGTGTGAGATTTGGTGAAAGACGGAACATGAAGGGAAGGGTAACTCACTTGCTCGGTTGCGTCCGCAGCGTATGGCCGTCTTTCCGAAGAGTCTGCAGTTGCTACACTTTGAGGGGTCGGAGTCATAAAGAGTTGTGGCTTTTTGCGGGGGAATAAGGGGCATCGGGGTTTGGCAAATGCCTGAGAAGAGGGTGGTGGCAGGTGGGACAGCTAGGTAAATTGTGTGAGGGGTGTGGATAGTGTAAGGGTAGGTATGTGTGGGTGTGTAGGGTTGGAGCGCCTTGACACGCTCGACGATAGTCCAGACTTCGTCCAGGAACCGAGGGACGTGCGAAGTAGGTGTATTTGCAGCTGGCGTATTTACGGGCATTGGTAAGAGCCGTGTAGGTCAGAGAGCATGGCAAGTAATCTGAGAACTGCAGCACAACTTGGGCGCGTTGTGATTTCAGCAGTGAGTCGTGGTGGTGAACGTTGTGATCCCTTGCTACCTTGTGTTACCATCTCATTGTGTGGCTCAAAGAGTAACGAGCTAATAAAGCTGCCCTCAGCAACCCACGAGGCGATATTACCACGTAGGTTCCTGGGTCAGAAGTTGTATGTCGGCAGTCGGCGTCTTCCTCCGTCGCGCTAATGCCTCTTCCAATCAACACTGGCACTGATTCTGCCTGTGGTGAATGCAATTATTGAGGTTGATGCTAGAAATTTACCGTGTAGCGCAGTCAATGCGACGAGAATGTTTCGATTACAGTAGCAAGGGGTCAATTCAAATTTTTCGCCGATGCGCATTTCAAATGACTTGGGACCTTCGTTATTCAAGGACTGGAGAGTGCAGTCAACCACAATGTTGCTTGCAACGTACCAGCAAGCTAACGCTTGTAGGCGCTACATCTGCCACATTTTAAGAAACTAATTCCGCGTATACGAAATGTGTAGCTGCCTAGGACCTCATTCTAAGACGACTGGGTCGATCATCTGATGCCCTCTAGACATTGTAATTCATTGTTACTGGTATTAGTTTAGAAGAATACGAAACTTTGGAGTAATGGGCATTATTTTGACGTCGAAACCTGCCTCTGCCACGGAAAAGAAACTCTTAATGCCGGTAAATGTCAAATGTTATTTAACTAGATCTCACTTTGTTAAGGCATGCACAAAGAAGGTTAAAATTTGTTAAATGCATCACCCGCAGCACTAGCTGATATTTAAGCCAATTTGAACGGATACCATTATCACGACGTGTCTAAAATTCACTAAAACCGCATGGTAATTTACTTTGAACGAATCGGCGGCTAAGATTTAAATTCTGCATTTGTGGTAACTTCAACCGAAATCGATGGCGATCGAGGGATGCTGAATCAGCCATTCAGACTCTGCAGCATCGCTGTAGGCGATCTTCGCATTTTTTGAGCTAAATACAATAAATCGAGCCTCCAAGTAATTAGTTTGCCGTAATTTGCCAACTGAAATGTGCTGTTGAGCAAAATATTGCCGGAAAGCCAAAATGTTACCTACAATGAAGCAAACAAATGCGAAGGAAATATTGGCAATCTTTCTCACTTAGTAGAAATACGGATAGCCTTGTCAACATAGAATGAAAGCATAGTGTGATGGATCTCAATTACATAATTTCGGCGTCCCATTTTTCGTGCCATTTTCGAATAAGCCCTCAATTCTCAATGACGGTTTAAATGGAACACTACTGTTTACATTATTGATTGCTGTATCATATGCTTCTGGATGTTGTAGAACACCTGAACGCAGGTACGAAGAAGACTGGTAAAACAGCCAGGGCTTCATAGAACAACCACTAGCCAAGACCGTGCGTCAGGCATTGACCGAAACGATTTGGGGAGTATTGCATCAAATTACTTCGCGGGATGGCCTAAAAGCGAATGTAAAATGCAAGCAATGAAATCGAAGATATGTCAAAAGCCATTTCCAGAATATGGGTATTCATGAGTTAGAAATTGCCAGCATTGACAACGTTTACCTAAATCCGCATTGCAAAACCAGTTCTACATTTTTAATCTAAAAATATTTCGATTTTGAAACGAAAGTAAGGAGTAACATAGGACGATAAAAGGGACATCATGGACGTTTTACAATGTCACAAGCGTTCATTTACACAGAACTAGTAAAGACATAGACTTTGAACACTGTCTTTTCAACGTACAACTAAAATACAGGATATGAAATAAAAGTTGCAGCTATTCTCCTGAATGAGGTCTGTCGATTTAGCAAGACACAGCCAAGGTATTCATCAGATTTATCGGTGTGTGATGCCATCTATCATTTCTGTCATATAACGCAACTGCTATCAAAAAGAGCTATAACAGTAAGGTGGAATTAGGCAACCTAGACTGACTCTGGACAGAAGTCATTAAACATTTTTACAACTCCTCGGCAGCTCACCGGACAAACATGAAATATTTCTTCAGAACTAAAAGTAAACCGTAAAGATGCTGTTAAAAATTAAAAAATATTATTATGAGGAGCAACGAACTCTAAACCTTGTAGTTTAAATCACATTTAACTTTTGTTTGTTTGATTGCTTTACGGAACTACTCGATAAATGGCGTGCATGGATCGCGCGAGGGTAATTAGGGCTATTGAGGCACGCGCCATTCGACCCACGCACGCCGTTCTGGCCTGTTCTTTGTCAATCTTTCCCTTCCTGCACTGTTTGATTCCTCTTTAGGGCGACAGGCGGGGTTGTGAGTTATCGGCAGTCAATCAACGGGCGGTCGATTGTTGCGATTCAACCTCACCCGTCTGCAGTCCCCTCCAAAAAGCAAGCGGGATGTTGCGTGCTGACGCCTGCTGGAGGATCACAAGCAAACGCAGCCTAGTACTACATTGCGCGACGAGTGAGTGAGCTTTTGTCCGCAACCGTAAAGTCGAATGGGTTTTGACCAACTGTAGGATGGATGTATACCCAGTTTAATAGCAACCTCCTTGTCTGTTAGTGCACGCCAATCACGTCGTAGCACGCTTTTGTGTTTCACACTAAACAACCCACCTTTGGGTGCATGCATGGCAAACAGAATATGTGGTATTTACTAGTCTGCACTGCTTTTAAACATTCGTGGTGATTTCGTGATAGATTGTTGTGCTGGAGCAGTTGATACAAATACTATTAATGTGTAAACGTGCTCTTGTCCTTATACTTTCTTGTCATATCCCTTTATAACTTCTTGGAAGATCGTTACTGACCGTTATCAAGCCTACTATGAAATGCTAAGAGATAGAAAATTATGTTTGGTCGTTTGGGCGGTGGTGTTGTCACTCCCGCCACCTTCGACGTTATCGGATACAATTCATGCCTGTCCTACCCAACATTTAGAATGTGGGTCCCGAGTGCTGACGTTAAGTTTAATCTTGTTTCATGTCTTCGTACAATAGTATATTCAGTGTTTCCTCCTAGACCGTGACTCTCGTGCCGACTCTCAAGTAGCGCATTTGTTCCCTTAGGTTGGATCACCGCTTACACGTTGCAAATGATGGCACTTCGCTCTCTTATCAAGCCCAAGCGTGTTACAGAGTGTGGCAGCGGTTCTCGGAAGGACCCAAGAACATCTGTTTATTGCCCTATTGCTCGTGTTACCTGTCAGCCCTGTTCTCACCATGGGCCCAAAATGTGCAAATGGTGGCAACAAGAAGGTGGGCGACGCGTCCTCGGACTTTTTGGAAACCGACAATGCTTTTGGACAAGGCGCAACTTCATTCCGGTCGTTGCTGCAGCCCCCTAATTTGACCTCGACGATAACATTGAGAGATGGCTTTGTGTAATGGAAGATTTTCTGGGATGTGTTCCCCCTCAAATCAGGTTGTACCGACCACTGATCAATTGGTCTGAGAGAGCGAGGTACAGGGCAGACAGGAGTGGATGTACTAAGGAGACCCCGTATGAATAGTTGAAGGAGAGGTTGTTGAACTTATTTTTGAAGAACTTGGATAATTATCTGGACAAATCTGGAATCGTTGCTATTGTCCCGGAGAAGATGTCCTGGATTATGCGACAGAGATGTACAGTCTGTTGTTGGCACCACCATGAATAACAGAGGGCGTTTGAAGGACCACGCATTGTGTGGCTTGCGAGTATTTTAGATGCCCTGAGTGCGGTTGAGCCTGACCGCCGTTCAGCCTGCATCACGAGGCTCTTGTTCAAACCAGCCGCATTAGGAGCACGCAGAGCAGGCTTGACACCTGACATGCCCTATGAGCACCTCGTACAGACATTGAGGAATACCTTCGTTAACCCCTCCGAGAGAGCTCATCGGCTGCAAGATCTGTGGCGGCAGAAGTTACGCTACGGGGTGACAGTGAAATGCTATGTGGACGAGTTATACGACATGGTCTCGAATGTACATCGGGGCTAGTCCGAGGAGATGATTAAGCAGGAGACTGTGAAACATGTCATAATGTGTCTCACAGCAGATAAAGCCCGGTGTTATGGGCACCTCATCGACCGCCTCTTGGCGGAGGTCGAGGAAATCCTTTCACAGGATCCAAATCGGTCCCACACGTTGCATTTTGGTTGCAGCAATATCCAATAGTAGTCTTACTTGCAACTAGTGTTTTGAACCCACACCCGCCGTCATGTCTGCCGTTTTCAATCGTTAACCATCATGGGTGGACGGTGCAATCGAAACCTAATCCCGACTCTGCCTCCATTGTCGACGGTTCGTCATCCACTGCAGATGACCAACCTTCGTACGCTTCTGCCCCAAGTCATAATCCATCATCCAACCCCGGACCCTCACAAACCCCAAACCTACACTTTTGCGCGAATTTATTGGCATCCAAACTCCCTACCCTTCATTTTCATAACAATTTCCTCCACTGGCGCACATTAAATGAACTCCAACTCCCTCTTATCCCTTCGGAACATAGAGGTAGTTTCGTCCTCACCGCGATGTCCCCAGACGACCGTGAAGAACTCATACATAGAATCCCGGTCGACTGCCAGCAGGAAGTAATCCTGGATGCCTTGGAGCCCCTCATCGGTTCTGACTTGCATCCAGGAGAGCTGTTTTAGTATAAGCCCAACTGAAATCGTTCCACGAATGCTACGACGACCATTCCCGCCTCGCCCCGTTGCCCTCGTCGGCACAGACTCGGTGACACCATCAGCAAAAGAGGGCGTCCAAAGGGCCACGCTGTGTTGGGTTCTGTGGCTCTGCGATGACCAAACCCTAATTGGGAAGATTGTAGTCAGGCCGTCGTTATGACAACCGCACCATCAATTTTCGCTACCAGGCATACGACAGAAGACTAGTTGGATGAACAAGATGTATTTTTCATGCTCTTGTAAACAGTTGGAGGGGATCTGGAGCTGAGTGATGTGGTGAGAAGATGAACAAAGAACAGGCCAGACTGGCGTGTGTTGGTCGAGTGGCGCGAACACTAGGGCATCGTTCTGTCCGCAGGTAACTTACGCAATTAACGTTATTGTGTTGGTCAACGATACCGTATTTAGTTTTGCACCGGTATAGTACTTATTTCATGAGTTTTGCGTGTTGAGAAGGTGCAGTAGATGTAGAGGAGGCTCAGACTTCTGTCAGCTGTTTCTAAGATTTGATAGTGGAAACACCATCTGAGACCGTTATGTGTATTTATGGCGTTGGAAGAGTTTTATCAAACGAAGTGTAATTTACCTCTTTCACATGATTGTAATTTGGGTTCTAAAAAATGTGAGAAGGCGCTTATCTGTGGCACTTTCGCTCACTATTTATTCTTAGAATTAGGGGCATTCAAGTGATGGGGATCGGTAACTGGTTGATTTTTCTTTAGGACGACAGGGGGAGTTGTGAGTTGTGTACAGTCAATCAACGGGAGGTCGTTTGTCGCAATTCAACCTCACGCGTCTGCAGTCACCTCCGAAAAGCAAGCGGGATGTTGCGTGATGTCGTCGGTTGGAGGACCACAAGCATACGCAGCTTGGGACTACGTTCCGCAATGAGTGAGTCAGCTTTTGTCCGCAACCTTAAAGTGGAATGCTTTTGACCAACTGTAGGTTGGATTGATACCTAGTTTAGTAGCAACCTCCTTGTCTGT
>UXSR01001117.1:0-11257 GCA_900604375.1 Mesocestoides corti | reverse complement strand
ATACCCGAGCCCTAATAGGAAGAAAACTGGTACAATAGAACAGGCTTTATTGACCAATCAGAAGCCAGAGCCACGCGTCATGCGCCCTCCATCCGAGTCCCCCACGCTGGCCACGCCGCTCATTATATACTGTATCACATCCATGTCCTTCTCTGGTTGGCTGATTACCTTCCTCGCATGCCATTGGAACACAGAGAGACACGGGATTGGCTGAGGCCAGGTGGTCCAACATGTCTGCGCCCTAATCCGACGCCACACCACATCACAATGGTTCACCGCTATGCTTCGGCGGCGAATGAAAGCGACTGCGAGACTGCAGTCGAACTGCTTGAACCTCTTGGTGACAACTCTGTCGAATTTACAAACAAGAGTACAAGGTCTGAAAATGTTGTTACCATATGTAAATTGTTCATTTAGTTCGGGCGCTGCCTTAGTAAATTTCTTAAAAGGCAATATTGGCACCGGAATATTGGCCCTCCCAATTGCATTTAAACATTCCGGTATCTGGCTTGGGTCGTTTTTGCTGTTGTTTTATGCATTTCTTTCGACGTACCTAATGCATGTTTTGCTGCGTACTGTGGAGATTGTGATCGTAAAGTAGTTCAGGTTTGCATTTTTCACATTTAGGCACAATCTGGATCGCTCTAAGGTCGACTATGCGGAGGCTGTTTTTAACATTTTTAAGTATGGACCAGAATGCCTTAAAAAGTACAAGGGCAAAGCCAAGTTAGTTTTGTATGAGCCCTCTCATTTTTAGACATACAATCAACGCTTTCCTCCTTTTAACGCAATTGGGATTTTGCTGTCTCTACGTATTGTTTGTTTCCCAAAATATTAAATATGTAGGATTCAATACCTGATTAATTGTAGTCGAAAATCAGTTCATGGAATCAACTTGGCCGGGGTCTTACTCAAATCTGAATTTAATTGGATTTGTTGTCATTCTGTTGATAGTAATGCTGAATATCAAAATAAGTATCCGGATTTTATCAATTCCATCAGCTGTTGCCATGGTCTCTACCATAGCGGGCTTAACGCTCATCTTCATTTATCTATTCACAAGTGGTCTTGGAGATCCTTCTACGTTGCCTTCTCACACATCTTTTCACGAAGTTTGTATAGCTCTTGGGATATTTATATTTACTTTTGAAGGCGTGGCCTTGGTAAGTCTCATGTAACCATAGTAAAATACCGGTTTTTTGTCGGATATCTCAAATCAGGAAATATTAACATGTAGCAACTTCCCCTGTGTCTTTAAAGGTTGAGGTTGCCCTTCATGCTTTCTTAAGTCGCCAGGAACTTGCGTTTAATCTTATGTATGCGTTTGTTCGTAACGAGATTTCTTAGTGCTGTAGGTATGCTATAAGTATATTTCATGATCATATCTACAGCCACGAAGTTTGTAATGTCATCTTAAGAAAAATAAAGGCTGGAGTAAGTTTCGTTTCTATAATTTCGATTTATTCATTTAGTATCTCCCCAACTTTTCATAGTCGTTTTTGTCTCCTGGAGCTCGAATTTCTGTGACTCGTAGTGTCAATGGTATGAGGTACAAGTTGAAACTTATAAGTTTACTTGAGGAAATCCCCTTTCGATTCTGCAATATAATTTTAGGTTAATATCTGCATGTATAACATGATAAACGCAACTGTTGTTCTTTATTATCGACTTTAATGGGCTGGTTATTTCACAACTCCAGATTTGTAAATTTTCCTTGACATATTTCTGCACCAATTGAATCCAGGGGTTTGTTTAACATTTTTAGAGCTAATAAAATTCATTTCTGTTGTTTAGATTAATAACATAAATAGAAATCATTTAGGACACGCAGTGTGATCCGAAGTTTAATGATAAAATCGTTAATCTGCATGCCTGATTGTGCTTCCTAACCTCAAGCATCCAACTGCTAAGTGTAAAAACCAAATCTATAAAAGTGGTAAAAGACGAGAGGGTTATATTTCGCACATTTCGGTAACTTTGTTTCATTAGTCGCAAAATTCAGTCTATTTGGGTTTAAAGGTGGCTTGCCCATTCAGGCAATTATTTCACTTCAGAAAATGAATCCATCGTCCTCTCCGAAACTGGTTGTCTGCTATATCTATATATTTCGGACCGCACTGCTTTGTTAATTATTAACTTTTCCGCGCTTTATAGGCTGAATTTCCAATATTTTCATTTATTCAGCAAATAAAACTAACGCACAATAAATTTATTAACCTCTTTAAAAAGAAGCATTTGGAACCATAGGTTGACGTTGTTAAACACCCGGTACATGCGCTAGGCCGTCATTAACATTTGAAAAAAATGGCGCTAGAATACCTTTAAAATTTCGATTTACAACCTGATTTGACAAATGCCAGAGTGTTCCCGTCCAGGTGACTCCTTTCGCTCACCCACGAGTACACTGTTTTACATTATCAAGTCATTCAGTGTTTTTTCATAGCTTTCAAACTAACGCTTTTGGGGGCAACCTGCTAAATGCATTTGCAACCTTTGGGAATATTTGAAAACAGTTAATGTGTGTGCATTATTCTTGGTTGCAAGTGCCTGTGACCAAGATTATCTTACCAGTGGCAAATCCATGGATTCAAGTCGCGACTGTTTTGGCCTGATTGGAGAGAGGTCTTAATGCTAATGTCACGTTTGTGCAATATGTTGCATAGTGTGGCATTGTGTCGCTCCATCGGGCTCAAGGATTGCCTGTTTCCTGATGTGCTTTTTTAGAGTCGTAATACACGAGCTCAATAATGAAAACCTGTGGGCTCAGTAGTATATGTATCCTGGTTGAGCTAACTACAGCGTCCAAATGAGTCTTCAATCTACTGAGTGAATTTCTGTTACATTGCATAACAGCTACTCCATAGGCTCCCGCGGAGACTGCTGACACCATTTTAGATGTGAACACAGAAGTCTAAACTCTTTAAAAAGCTTAAATTAAATATTATCCCTTAAAATATTCAACTTCATGTCAGTCGGACACAGTTTGCGCATTTGGAAGCGCGTTGGCTAAAGTTGGTAACCGTCCAGTGTCCCCGAGGTGCTTTGAATCGGAATTCACTGTTTTTATACATGGCCATGTGTCGTTCTGCATATAATAGGTTTACTAAAATATGTCATCTATACGTTTCTAAGGCAAATTTAAGTCCGCCTTGTTGAGATTGTCTTATGCTATGTTTTAGGCTTTACCGATCCGCAACCACATGCACTGCCCCGATGAATTCGTAGCAACTTTCGGTGTGCTGAATGCATCTATGGTGATAACGGCCTGCTTGTGCTTAATGATCGGGTTCTTCGGCTACCTCTGTTTCGGCAATGATATTCTTAGCAGTATCACCTACAATATCCCAAGTACTGTGTAAGTGTAATTGAGGAAGGTTTTTTAAACTCGAAGATTAGTGTAATCTTTTTAACGACTTTTCTTGTCGTTCTTTATCGACAAAATGACACTACTTTGGGAATGGCAGGTCTTGTGGAAGGTTTTAGGGCCATAGTTCATGTCGGATGCTTTGTATAATTATAGCCTGTAGGGCAACACACTAATCCGTAGGTGCAAAGTGGAGTTGCATCCGCATTCGTGTGGGACATATGTGGTTGGTTATTATATCTTGCCTTAGGGTCCCATCAACAAACCTCTCGAAGCTTTTTTACACGCAACCGATACTAAAGGGGGTCTTTGTTCTGTTTTGAGGGGCCGCGTTTTCGAGTTTCGGCTAGGATGCCGTCAAAGAAAGCCACTGGGTGATTATGAGTCTACATAAAGTTTCACGCTAGAGCGTGTCCGCAGGACACTTTTTTTCCAAAAATTCCCGTCGTTTTGCTACGCACAGTCTGTTAGGCGCATGTATCGGACTAAGCCGAGCAGGCATTAATGGCGCCAAAACATTCGCTGTAAATTAAAATTCTCATTTCTATAGTATTTATTGTGTGTGGTTGGTGTGCGCATATGTGTAATTTCTACTTAATTTCAAGTGAAACATTCCCCCCTCTGGATGAAGACGTTTTACCCCATTGTTGATATTATGTGTACTATGGTGTTATCTTCAGTAGCCTTGGCTTAAATTTGTTTCCTTGATCTAATTACTTTATTTCAGTTTAATTGCGTCCATCTTGCACCAGTACTAGGCGTGGCTAATTTTGTAATCTCTTTGTTTGTTGAGCTATTTTAATTGTGTTTATCTGCTTATTTACCAAGGACTTCATTCTATAAGCAGATTCTCTTTGAAAAAGAAAATCTATCGGAATTTGAGTTGTTTACTGGAACCTAAATTCAAGTTCAACGATTTACAAAATATTTCTACAATCAGACGGAATCGCTCAACGTAACTTTGCTTTTAGTGTTTACATAGCGGTGAAGCCTTTGTTTGTCCTCGCCATCATTCTTTCCTATCTGCTGCAATTCTACGTCCCGGCTGTCATTTTTGGCCGGCTAATGTTGAAGATGCGCTGGCACCGCATGTCGTCTCCTGAACAACAGTCGATTAATCGGAAAATAATGCGCGTTGTGCTGATCCTCTTCACTTGCAAGTCTTACTTTATTCGGTATACTTTTGCCTATTAAGTAAGAAGCATATTTTAGCCATCCACCACGAATACGACTCAAACACCTAGACGTCACTCAATTTGGGTCGTCTTTGTTTAGGGTTAGTACCGTAGATATTTTGACGGTACTTATAACTGCAAAAGTCCATTAACTGTCTTCCTCTTTATGATTTGTGTAGCTCTTGCTAGTCCTTTGTAGTTGTACATTAGTCGAGGTCGGACTAGTAGGTTTTTACCAATTTTTTTATTATTTTCTATTAGCTGTGCGTGTCATCATTCTCTCACTTCCTTTGGTAGAACTGAAGATTCATCTTGCTTAACACTAGGTTCCCTGACGATTTGAAGCAAACTTGGTTGATAAGGAAACTCCTCACTGGCGATACTTCTCGATTCTCTCTTTGTGTCACGAAATCGTTCTTGGGGACTGAAGGCACCTTTTACAATTTTGTCTAGGGAAAGCGGAAATCTACCCACCTTTTTCTGCCTCAGTTTTATTTACGCCAAGTTATTCCAGTCACAGAGATTATGTGTCCATGTGACACTACACTAATGACCTTTATGTAAAACGTATTGATAGTCCATTTGTTCTTTCGAAGAAAGGGCGATTTGTTGCCAATTGATGGGACCTGTATTTGAGCTCCCTTTTAATTCTCGTACAAGTGAAACATTACTGGAATAACACTTAGAACTTACAGCTTTAAGCATCCTGTCTGGACTTGTGGATTCGTTTGATTACTTATTAAACTATACACTTGGCTTTCACTGTGGTAAAATTTTGGATCCCGATGGGAATAACTTTATACTTATCTGGCATATTTTCGCTGACACTCATTAATGTGTTAAAAGACTGTACGTGGAAATCCCAAAAATTAATTTCTTCCCTTTCATTCTTTATGTTTACTCAACGTCTTCACTCTTTGGTTGAACTTGCTGTATCATTTGTCTGCAAATTTTCGCAAATGTGTGGGAGCTAGTAAGACCTTTTATTTTCAGTGTTCACACCACTTGATTTTGTATTTGTGTGTCCTTTAAACAAGGGGATGGCAATTTGGAAGGCTTTCTTGTACTTTGCAATTAATATTATTACCATTATTATCACCATCATCTATTTAGTCTTTTAAGGTGATTATTACATCTCTTATCCTTATTAGGATTGTTTTGGCTTCTCATCCGATCGAATAGGAATTTCTTTTTCTAAGTAGAAATATAAGCCTACAAAACACATTTTGTAGTCAACCGCGCCGTGAAGTTTCTATAGTTCCACAAAGTCACCTGTCTCTGCTTAGTCACCGTATTGCCCCCTTTTCTTCTAGACGCCGTTGCGATGCTTGTTCCCCATCTGGACTTGATGCTGTCCCTACTGGGCTCAGTTTCGAGTTCTGCTCTGTCGCTGCTCGTTCCTCCAGTAGTTGAGCTCATCCACCTCTGGCCTGATCGTCAGCAAATTTCTCACTTCTACCTCACCGTTGTTACGAAAAATGCCTTGTTACTACTGGTTGGCTTGTTTTCAGCCATTTGCGGAACCGCAGCCACTGTCATCCAAATCATAACAGTGCTTAGAAATGGAGGCGAGTAATTTTACTCTCATGCAAACAGTGGCTATTTCTGTTTCCCGATACGGCTACTCCGATTACCATAACTATGATCATAAATCATCATTGCCTTCCCCTTGGAGCAAAATTTATTACGACTTTGTATAATTGAATTGTAATTACTGGCCAAGCATAATATATCTAACAAAGCCGTCCATTCCAGGGTCTCTTTTTCTTTTTGGGATGGTGGACAAGTAAGGCGGCCTGCCACAGGAGAGTGGAATTGACAGAACATTGGGAAGATTCGAAGTCCACTGTAATCTAACTCCACATAGCCGTGGCCAATAAATCGACGCATTGCGGAATGCGATGTCACACTTAAAAACAATACACTTAAAATCGAGCTTAAGCCTTTACTTTCAAATTTGTCTTAACTGACCTGGATAAACGATTCCGTCTCATACCCCTCTGCATCATGTCGAACAATTTGACTCGGCAATAATTGATGTTGCAACCTCGGTGAGGCTGTGCGGGAGTTCTGTTCACCATTGTAGACACGTTTCGTCTTTGATGTGATTATTTAGCTTTCGTCTTCTGTTTTCGAAATATATTTGAATAAAAACCCGAAGGCCTCATTCTGCCAATGGAATAGCCCATTAATTCTTGCCACCCCAAACCTCCGCCAGGTTGAGCTAGGCCGTCAGTTTCAAAATCCAGGACATGTAGTGAGCGATGTGTTTGCATAAAATTCGATCAGTAAATTTGGTTCCTACATTGCGACTACTTCGTCCATGGGTGGCACCGTTTATCTCCGTAAATTGTTTCGTATTCCGAAAAATATTCAGCATCGATGCATCCGGCGTTTATGATACTATTAATTGATTAAATGTGGCCTGAGTGACCCAATAATTTAATGCTTTTATCTGAAAAGGGATGGTTGAAAGGTCTCATCGTGAGTGTTTTGAGAGCTCGATTTCATTCTGGCAACCTGGGATTACCATTTGTTTTCATTCTCCTTCCTATTTCTTTTGACATTTTTTTGAGTTTTATAGAAAATTCTGCATCATCATCTTTCAAGTGTGGAAGTAGGGGTAAAATATTTAAACTGAAAATTTTTTTAGCTCGCATTTCGCCTCAAAGTTTCAGCAGGCTCGCAAGAAAGGGAGTTTGAAGACGCCAAAGGCATAAACATAGATTTTCACATCGTCAATTGGCTCAACCGTTGTGTGAGTTGGTTGTTGTCGAACTAAATTAAAACATCCTGACAGTACTTAACGAGAAAACAAAATAGAAAAAAACGAGCTTGCAATTTAAAAGACGAGTAGTCTGAAGGTGTGATACACGGCAAAGTGGATTGAAACTGGCATTTCTAAATGACGATGCGAATTGTATGTTCATTGCTCAGGTTAAATCCATTTTTGCGTTCTTATTTTCGTGCCGATTGAAACTTTGTTTTTGTCGAAGCGTCTTCACGGTTTATAAGGCCGAGCCTTTTCTATAAGGAGTGTGCCTTGTCTGCAAATTATGCACAAACGCATTCAGGCGTCATTTCAATATATCTCACCGAAAAGTAATTTTACGTGACTTTGTGGGACAAATACCTTGCGGTGCATTGTTGACAATAGAACAACTAACATAGGTCGAGTTTCGGCTACACAAGAACGGGATTTTCAAGTGCGAAGCTTACCAAAATAAGGATTTCCCAACGGTATCTTGGACGTTCACCGAAACACTTATGATTAGAAGTGAAGAAATTGTCAGTGCAACCGGCTAACTTAAATCAGACTACTGAGATCAGTAGTGCCTTACTAAGTACGAAGAACAAGAATAGTGAGATTTTTTTTGAAATTTAGGCCAATTACAGGATGCTTTTATAGACTTCTGCTGTAGCCTTTCTGGAAGGTTTAGACTTGGGTATTTTTCATAAATTGGTTTCAATAAATTCTCCCCATTTAACAATTTGTAGTTTATGGAAGACCTCATCCCACTTAATTATTTGTGCTTCTCAAAAGTCGCAGTTACTGGGACTTGTGAACATTTTAAATTCGCCTTAGCAGTTATCTATCCTCTTGTCAATTATTTTAATTACTACGTTACTCAGACAAACGCACCGAGGCCAATTAACTGAAAACCCAACGGTAGGTCGATAACACAATCTTTATCAACTATACAGTTTCGCTATGCACATAATGCATATGTAACGGCAAATTAAGTTAAAGCAAAATGCACTGATTGGGATATAATTGAGTAATTTCATTCGGCGAGCGAATCGTCTCGGCAAAGTTTGTAATTATTGCATACTTTATTCGAACTCATCTGAGTACTACACAGTTTAATCTCATTGGTGATCTGAATGGGTCTCCGACCTCTGTTAGTTTGCCAACCTCCTTAAAATCTTGGAATTCAGCATTCGAATTTCGGACTGAGGGATGGTTAGCCTTGATTTGTTCCGTAATGCTGCTATGGCGTTTCTCAAACTACTGAATAGGGATACTTCCCTCGGGCATCATTGCCGTATTTTGAAAATATTCATTATTTGTAACTTGCTGACAGATTTAATTCCACAGGTCCCGAATTTTCGTTAGTGTACACTTACATTTTTAAACATCGATTACTCACTTCGTTTTACGTTTGATTAGTAATTGTTCAGGGTTTTTAAATCAAGCAGGGTTTTAATGGTTTGGGAATTTATCGAAGCCTTTTTTTGCGTCGAGCCCCATCATTTTGGAAACGCTTATTTCTTACGCTTCAGACACAACTCCATGGTGCATCTACTAATTAGTAGTACAGACTTTTCAACAAGCTTTCCCTTTTTGCAATATTCAAAGCTCGAGCATGCTACAATTTGTCAAAAACAAATGTGTATCTGGCCTTATTTCCTACACACTTCATTTTGAAATGTCAAATCGAAATTACTTGATCTGAAATTCGTTCCACATTTCCATGTACAACAATAGTCCAACAGACTCGTGACCTGCTCACTGCGTCAGAAGCTTAGGTGAGGGTGGCGGCCCACCGAAGAGGGAAACGGCAACCGGCGGCGTGATTTGTTCAAGTGGGGGGCGAGGTCGGGGGTTGTCTACCTCGCGGGGCACAGCATTGGCCACTTGGTTCACACAAGCTAATTGATGTGACTATCGAAAATAGCCATTACAGATTCATCCGAATCAATGTTGCTGTCCTAAAGCAACATTATTTCAAATATGACGTTAAATTACAATTTTTAAATTATTTAAACAACATGCTCTCCTCCCCATCAGATACTTAAATGGCATTTAACTTTTTCTTCGTGCAATAAGGCACCCGCGGCATGTGCCCGTGCCTAACAGAACTGACTTTTAAAATATTCGAAAGTCGTTTGTAGCTCAAAAAACACAATCTTAGCCATTGTCATATTTTCCCCAATGATTTACTACGGGGATTTTGTGGCCTCTGCTACTCCCTTTCAAAAAAATCGTCCGAGCTCTGGTTGGGCTACAAAATTGTGCTCTGGACTTCAGTAAATCGAAACAATTTTCTTTGATGCTTAAGATACTTCACTAAATTGCTTATTAAAACAATTTGCTGACGCTCCGTGCATTTCTATCCGTGAAAGTCAAACTAATGCCAATTATGGCTTTGTTGAAAGCTTTCTAATTACGAATCAACTAGTGACCGGTATTTCATGCATAGCTAACATATTGAATAAAAAGCCCCCTTGTGTGAGTTGGCACAACTTTTGTGACGCACAGGTTTTCGTCAAAACTGCCCCACATGACGTTGTGTAAGTCACGATCATATTTGCTCCTTTTCAAACCCAACGGCTTTGCCGTCGTGAAAAAAGGCTCCCATGATGTCATAAACCACTTTTTTTGAAAACCATTGGTAAAAGTCACATGGAGGTTCGCCTTTGGTTACATTTAGCCGGAGAGTAACGCCTTGTGTGAGGAAACATCAATGCGTGTTTTCTTCGTGGTTTACTTTATGGAATGTGATGAGGCAGGAGAGCCTCGTAAGCGTTAAACGTCGAAATTCGGCTCATTAACTTTTTATCCCCCTTAAGCGTCCAAATATGTACAAAAAATAGCTGACTTTTTGAAATATATTTATAAAAACAAGTTTGGTTGGTAAGTTGCATGGCTGAAGACAATGTGAAATGAAAAGATGCGCTCTTTCGGGCTTTGAGAGCTTGCAGTTTCTAGACTAACAGCGGCAACGGTGCTACAAACACTTCACCTCAGACATTTTTCTACAAAATCCTAACGACTGAAGTGTGAAACAGCGTGAGTCATAAATGCGCTTTTGAGAATATAGCCTGACCCTGACTGGGCTCATAGGGGATAACCCTTTGCGAACCGTTTTAATGGACTTTGGCAAAGCTAGCAGTTAGAATAATTAAACACTATCTCACCAACATTGTTCAATTAGAACCGATGGAACATTGCATCAAAATCCAAACAAAAATGCCGCCTTCATGTTTTCTGAAAGATCACGCATTGCTCCGTCGGAAATCATTCTTAAATAAGCACTTCAGGGCAGGTTACTGGCCATTTTCACTTAAAACTTGCAATGATTTTTGTATGATGTTGCCGCCAAGCAGTTACTTTATACTTGCGACCTCGAAGCCACTCACTGACATCAACCACACTAACCTCTGTTAGAGGTGTACGTTCAACATATGTTTTGATGTCGCTTAGTACCCAATAGTATGCAAAAACGAGCTAACACAACGACACGAATACCTTATTTTAAACGAAAGATGTCCTAGTGTTCAATATCGTAAATGGCTTCAATCTGATAACGATATCTGGGGCCAGAAAGGACTCTGAAATCTCCAATTGCGCTAAAACTTTGATACGGCCCAGTTACGGCCCTGACAATCGAAGTTAATCCTAAGTGGTCTCCACAGATGGCGCGAAAACTGTGCAGAATACATTTAAAATTCCAATAGTACTGGACCTGATTAAATGCTTCTGAGCATATTCCACCGAAATGTATAGGAGCCGATCAAACAGGGTTGTTGTCTATAGGTAGGATCCATGATAAGGAAAAGTTTAGTTTAGACGTCATAAAATAAGCAAAATGCACATATGGCTTGCCTGGACCGTCGGTGTGGGCAACGAATTGTTCAAAGTTAATGGGATTCACTTGGTACGAAATAATCGATTTAGTTACTCGAAGCAACCTTAAAAAATTAAGCAAAGTGT
>UXSR01001116.1:0-11262 GCA_900604375.1 Mesocestoides corti | reverse complement strand
ATTGATCGTGTTGATTTAACTTCGCGAAATGTTTAAAATCCAGATTGGAAACCGAATCACTTCGTGTGATGTAAAACACAATACGCGCATTAGGTTGGCAGGCAAGTCGGCGTGGACAGTGTTGTTGCAGGCCTTACAATACCTATGTTGTGTCATTTTGAAGGTACAAAAATATTACTGACGACGAATGAGTAACATGTCATCTTCCAAGTTGTCCAACTACATTCACTCAATTTGAGTGAACGTGTGATGCCGCAAACAGATCAACCGGTTTGCACCAAACGTTTGTTGCATAACGAATCAGAAGCCATGAATTAGTCGACAGTATCATGTACTTAACAAACAAAACTTCAACCGGCATATTGTACGCTATAAAGGATTGCGTCAAATGTGGTTAGTGGGGCAAGATTCAGCCACATTTGGAGTATAGAATGCGGTTCTTGCTTGTGGTTGGTCAATAAATCCCACTCTGTTCTACCTGTCATCTCCATGCTAGGGGTCAAGTATTCCATAGCACAAAAGCACTGCTGATTGTTAACTAAGATTGGTCGCATGGAACTACAGCTAGTCCTCAGACAGCAGCATGCCACTATCAGATGCCTGTCCATGTTTGCAAATCGCAATGAATTATTTCGGCGGGAGATCTCACGTGGTTCTGTCTGCTGCAAACGTTCGATGAAAGACATCTAGTTTATATGTCGGCTTAGTGATGAAGATCCTACTCTCTTTTGGAATCATGAGTTGGGGTTATGTAGAAACCACAAAATCAAACTGGCAATCTTGTGTTTTCCTGAAATTGCCAAGCAGCACACGGTGGCACTTAGCGTGTGTCTTGGAAATGAAGTAAAACTGGTGATTTGTACACATTTTAACCTTAGTTGTGTGTACCTTTGCTTCTACCGCGATGAAAAAGAATACCGGAGAGGGCGTGGACACAGGCGCTTACTTCAGAGCTCAACCAAATTGGCGTTTTTGTTTCGTGTGTAGCATATACGCGTGTGTATTTATATCTCAGATATATGAGCCATACATGCGCTAACATCGAGACATGGGCGGGAGGATTATCCATGACAAATACTCGTGCTAATGAGAGGGGAGTTAAGGATCTTCGTGGCTGGCAACATGCAGTGAGGAAAGGGATCCTGTGTCGGAGACCGAAGTGATTGGATTAGCGAGTTTGAATCAACGCGATTCACAACACATTCAACTCGGGGAATGAAAGAGCACAATGGCAACAAGAGATGATGGATATGTTAAGTAGAAATTGACAATACTTATGCATTGGAAGAGGAAGGAATGTAACTTGTTTTAAACCACGTTATCCAGCGCTTTCTGCATCTTTTGGATTAATATATCCAGTGGTTTCCGGGACAAAAGTGCAAAATTTGAATCTTTTCGTTTTACTGATCTCGCGAGGTCCCTGCACGTCAGTTGGATTTTCGTTCACTCAGTGAACACACTGCTTCGTGAACAAACGTGCTCTGTGCACCCGGCTTGTGAACCACCGCCATCTTCTCCTTGTGACACTCGTTACCAGGCAAACCATGGCTTCTGAGGTCCCCCTAAGGATATTTTGGATATTTCTGCATTTTGTAATATGCCTTTGTTTGTTTATTATATCTATCGAATATTACTATTGTCATTACGATGATGGTAACATTACAAATTGTGCATACTAACGCATTACTTGGTGTGTTTTGCCACGGTTGACTTTGGAGGGTGTGAGTGTGTGTGTGTGTGTAGACGACGAAACCGGGGTTTTGGTGAACACGTGGCCCTTGAGTGTGGTGGGAAGTGTACGCATTCCGGAGAAGATCCACGGCATGTTTAAAAACGACAGTTGACAGGTTGCCGACGTCAATTCAGTTTAGAGACCAATTTGTAATTTGGGAGAAATCAGTGTCTACCACGACTATCAAGTGACAACCTTGTCTGTCTACGATTAATTTGGCCAGATTTATTTTTTGTAAAAAACGTTGACATTTGCAGGCGCGCGTCTAAATCACAGGTATTGCCACAATTGACGAACACATTTGATGATCCTGCACTTGTAAGTCGCATAAGTTGAGCAGTTTTCACAAGTACATGCAGAGTTAGTTCTTAAAACGTTTTGAAAGGTCTCATTCAAGCAGAATTGACCGGTGAAGACTCAAACGAATGGCAACGTGGTCGAAATCGGTACGAGATTGCAGATTGGCTCTTGCAACCACCAAGGTCACTCGCTGTGTCTGGGGTGTGAGTAGAAGCCTTGCTATTTTGGCCAAGTCTGAATTCACAAACATGATGTGCATAATTCAGATAACAAAATCGTTTACGAATCTCGACTGAAACACCACGTACACGAAAACCCAAATTAAAATAATGTTTGCCATTCTGAGGCGAAGCTTCACAAGCTAAATCAACTATTGCTGAATATCATCAAGAGGAAATCGTTGTTAGTCGTATGACATCATCTACTGGAGTGCTTACTTTGATCCACGAAAACGGAACACGTGCTTACGGGTTATGTGGGGATAAGGTAGAATTGGCAGGCCTAGGCAAATCTCAATTTTCCCTTGTTGTCTTTACAATTCTCCCATTCAAACACAATAGCTCATGTCACGAAAATACCACATAATATTGTAATGTTGCGCGGTTTTGACCTTGTGTTAAATCGCATGTATCGATTTCTGATTATATTCTTATCACTAAGTTGGATCATCCTCAGCAATCTGTTGAATATCACTTTGTACACAATTTGTGCGAATGGTTACCTCGGTTCCAATGTCCACGATCACTTTCATCTACCACTCACACTCACGAACCACAACTACTCCTTTTAAAAGAAAACAGCCTAGACGGTGGAAAAAATATGAGAAATTTTATGCAATTAGTATGAAGACAATTCAACCAATAGGTGAGAATCATTTTCGATATTAGGTGTGCAACAACGCAGGAAGGTATCCGCGAGTAAAACGCTGATGTGGCCACGAACACGAGACAAAGATATTTCTGCTTTATCCACAACCCCGTACGCCAGCAGACGAGTGTTCAACAGATGAAAACTCTCGTTGATGAAAGTTCAATGATCATCACTTGCAAACATTTCTGTGATTTGGATTCAGGTTTGTAATTGCTAACGTTTAGTAAATATTTAATCTGTTGAGATTTTGCAAGTAAATGTGACATGCGCAAAACCAACCAACTGCACTTCGTTGTCACGAAATTGTGCTGTTTGTGTCGTTGCTAGCAGTCTGCAGCAGTTTACATGTCATAACGTTGCTTGATTTAATCGGCGGTCAAGGATGCATTTGATGAATCACAGAGACAGTCGAGGAAGTAAAGTTAGAAATGATTTGGTCAACACACGAACAACCACTACTGAAGAGTTCTTTTGTGGTAACCGTTATGAGATCTAATGTAACCCTAGTCACGAATTGACCGATGGTCGATGATGGTATAACTGGACCAGAAGATGGCACGTGGACTAGAGCTAGAGGTGTGTATTTAAAATAATTATGTCATTGATTAGCTGCATCTGTGTCGACAAATGTTTTCTAAATGCACAACTTTATCTCTTCCTACGATAATGCCGCAAATTCGGTGCCAGTGCATGAAAGATGCAGTGTTTTTCATGTCATCAAGTCACGACGCCATCTCTACTTATTTTCCACCTGTCAACTATCGCCAAATTAAGTCAGAGATTGACTGGGTCGTCAGGAGTCAGAATGCCACTCGAAGACTTGCATTTCGAGTAATAAATAAGAACTCTATCACATGTTGTTCTTGCACAACGCGTTGCTGGAATGAGATATTTTAATGCCTTTTTTAAATGTGTCCTTTTAGTTAGGAAATTCAAACACCACGTGTAAGCAGCAATTCTTCATTGAAACCTTAGTTCTCCTCAAAGTCAGTCACTTGAATACACGCCAGTTACCAGCTTAAATTACTCATTTGTCAAGAATTTTTACACCAGCAAAACAATAAGGCACACAGGTGCACCATTGATAAAATTTGAATTAAGAGCACCGCGGCGAATTAACTCGAATCAGGGGAGCGCGATAATTTGTCAAATGCCGCGATCTTGGTTCTGAATGCAACATTATATATAAATTTTAAATGTGTAGCTTAAGCAGGTCCGTTTTACCGAGATAAGTCAGTGTGTTGTTAACTCTTGAAGCAAGTCTTTGAGAAAAAAAATGTTTTGCATTGCTTGAACTTGGACTGGTTATTGCCACAATTCAAAGCCTAAACAGGCACGAAAATTTGTCAGTTGCTTCATTTTGGCATTTTCTGCTTTTGCAATAACAGAAGGGCAACTGTGAAACAGGATGACACATCCTCACTGTGTGTTAATGATCACAATGTTGGAACTGTATCACAGTTAATGACATGTACCTCTCACACAGGCACTAAGCACACGCTCGGAATTTCAGAGGCTATGCGACTGCATCTGGGACCATGCGTTTTTGAGGTCTATTATTGCCAAGCACGGTTCATGATTCCAAAAGAGAGTAGGACCTTCTTCACTGTGTCAACATATCCCCTGGGTGTCTTTCATCGAACCTTGGTGATAGATAGAATCACTTGAGACCCTCGTCGAAATGATTCATTGCGATTTACACACTTGGATAGACATCCGATTATGTGGTGGTGCTGTCTAAGGTCTACCTGTAGATCTGTGCCACCAACCATGGCTAACAATCAGCAATGTTTTTGTGTCATAGTACACCCGACCCCTAATGTGAAGATGCCAGGTAGAACAGTGCCACCAAACTGTGAATCCGGCCGGTGTTCCCCCACATTCAACACCAGCAATCGATTTTGCCTGCAATACCCACTATATTTTTGCATTGTATGACTAATTGGCAGGTCACTGGCAACTGTTATTTATGTGCATGTGTCTAACTTGATGCACGAGAGTTGTTTGTGCAAAGAGAGTAAACTAGTGTGATTGGTTTAAATTGTGTCTAAAAGGATAGCGGTGTGTGCATGCTGACAAGAATACGGTTTGTAGCGATGGGATTTCTATAATACGTAACATTTTTTCGTGTACAATCGTTTCAAGTCTCTGGCCCAAGGTTTCCTATTTGAGCTGTCTCAAAACGACGTGCGTTTGTTGCAGGCATCTCACAATACAATCGTCAACACCCCTTGACGAATCTCCGAGTCTTGGGTCCAATCAAAGTCAACATTTGTGGTCTGCATCATGCCAGCAACCATGTCGTTAAATTACCCAATTGAATAAACAATGGTAATGAATAATGCATGGTACATGACAGCGTCAAGCAAAACTGTCATTGGTGGATTGTAGAAGAGCAGCACGACTTACAACGATGGTTGTTGTTTCTAGTGTTAAGACAGTCGTCGTTGTAAAACGTTTGATCATTGGCGTAATGGGTGCATCGTGTTCTATGATGAGTCAGCTTGGTGTGTGATGAGGAAGGATGACGAGGAACTAAGCAAGGTAGAGCACAGACTTTGGTTTATGACTTCTAGTGGAGGTCTTAAAGTGAGTCAATGATAAGTTAGAGTGATGGCAAGGTAGGAAGTTTTTAAGTGGACAAAGCTGCTAAAACGGGCCATTCTCGTTGCTTGTTGATGACTGGTCCACCGGTATCAGGTAACAACTATTGAAAGTGCCCAAATTGGGTAGGTGATGAGTGGAACCACATTTGACTGCAACCTTCATGAAGAAGGTTTCAGAGATTGAAATTAGGAGAACATGGTGTACATTCGATGGAACCACGAATGCCCGTCAATTTCTGTGAATCTGAAGATGAGCATTAATGACACGAGCTGCTGCAAATGCGTCACACGAATATGCCGCCGATTCGTCACTCTTAACAGCAACAAATCATTAGTGCTCACGAAACCCAATTACAAGATGACACACGAGTGATGCTGAAGTCCATTCACAATTTAAGATAAGATTCTTGAATTAAGGATGCCATTGACTTTCGTCAATGCGTTATCACTTAATCGAACATACGCAATGACAGAAATGCCTCTTTTTTGTCTAGGCTCATGTCTGTAGCAGGTAGCGTCGATACGTTTGTTAGCAGATTCAAACTTTCACGAGCGACAAACAAGCCTTCATGTTTAACACCCAATAGCTGCTTTGCAAGAACAGTTAGCGACCACTCACAATGCATCACGCTTTGTTATCGTTTCCGTGTTGGTGTAATCTACTCATTGGACGTGTGAATGGCATAGTCGCCGTTGATATTTGCACACATGCTTATTTGAACTCGATGAGATATCATAACGCACAGTGTGACATGGTTTTGTTGTCTAGACAAATTGCTCCCTACGTTCAATAATCGTGACCTTGGACATTTCAGTAATGTCGATCCACGTGAGATTATGGCGGAGAAGTACGCGAATCCATCAACTGAAGCGCTCAGTGAGGTTGATGGAAATTGTTCCAAAAATCATTCTCTACTGCACCTTACAAACTCCCCATTCCGACACTGGCAATATGCGGTTTCCTTGGCCACCATAATTGCCGCAAACTGATTCGTCCTTCCTTCTCGTTTTACTGATCAGACGAGGTTACTTGATCAGCATGTCGAGTTTTGATCACTCGGTGGGAGCAGAGCTTCTCGAACGGACGAATCTAGTGCGTCAGGTCTGCGAGCTGTACCCACGATCATTTGCTTCTTTTTCTTCTTCTTCCCGTGACACATTTCCTCTGACAAATCATGGAACGCGAGTTGCTTATATTGCTATTTTTGCTATCTATTTTAGTTGTGTCACAAGTGTGCTTATTTTTCCTTTGCCTCGACCGCTGCAATCAATATTACCATGAGAGAAACATCTTAGATATAGCGTTGTAGCTTAATAACTTAAGTTTTGTGATGTGACTGACTACGGAGGGTGAGAGTGATTGTGTGCAGAAGGTAGAACGTGTTTTGTTGACGTGGATATGGTCGCAAGTTTTCCATCACGTTACTGGTGGATGGACGCATTTCGAGAGAGCTTGATGTCAGAAGGACATTCGACAGATTACTGACGTCGATGCAACCTCGCGACAACCTGTATTGAAGTCTGAGGCAAAACCTAGCACGATGATCACACACCCACTCGTGGAGCAGCGATATATCGCTTGTTGAATTAGTCAAAGCCTGGTTGATTTTAGCGACTGTTGAATGTTGCCATGGTGTAGAAAAGCACGTCTAAGGGGCAGTGACAACTGGTAGAAGGGCCAAATGATGTGACGACATAAATGGGGCTGCAGGACGCATGCAGTAACACTGAAAACCATAAATGTGGAACGGTGGTGGAGTTCGTTGATGTTGTTCCTGCAGGCAGTAGTTGTCATCAGAGATGTGGTGAATCAATCACTGGAAGTGGTGGTATTAGTTAGATTGATAGTCGATAAAGTAAAACCAGATCACTGACCCTACCACAAGTGACGTTAGCCTTGCCCTCTTTAACAGGATGCACACGAGTTGATAACTGGTCTGTTGAAGCGGGAGTATATCCATCGAAGTAACTGTTATGCGCCTCTTCAGACCCTTCACAATCCTTCTTCACGTGACAACCTCATCACTGGTCTTTATGTCTTCTCTAGCAATACACCAAATACCACCTGAAATAAAATATATGCCATGAAATCTATTGCCACTAAACTAGACTTAAGAACACCTAGCAATATATCTACGTGAGCCACATGACCTCTCAGCATAGCAGTTCTCGATGGCGACCGATAGGCAGCACATTTCAAGTCACTGCATTTCAGACGAATTCCAACAAGATAAAAATCCGTGAAGAAGCCAATGTTGTGTTTTAGGCAACGTGTTTGTATTGTTACAGACGTTTTAGAATTGGTGATTTTGATCTTAGTGACCAGCTGCGCCCCAGGCAGAAGTCTCGAATGTTTGAAGATGAGGTACTGCGAGCTTTATTGGATGATGACCATTTATTATCTTTCCACGTTGAAAGTTAAAAGTATGTCTGGCCTTTGTCTAACTGGGCCTTGAGCTAATTTTGTCTACTGCACTGGTGGACTTAGCAAATCTTGTCGATGCATCCCGATATTGAACGAAGAAGAAAGGGTCTAATTGACATAAGTGCCAACCACGGTCAAATGATTTAATCGCTTGGAGCTGGACTACGCTGGATCTAATATATTCGATGTTGCGTGATTTTAACGCTGCATTTAAAACTGATTTCTTCCTTAACGTGAAGTTGAATATCCATCACTCTTGTCCAATGCATCTACCGTTTGCTGGAAGGCCTGTCTTGCCAAACTCAAAACAAACGCGCTGTCGCGCAGTACCAAACCGATTCGTCTTCCTTGTCGTTTTACTGATCAGACGAGGTCACTTGATCAGCAAGTCGAGCTTTGGTCACTCGGTGAGATCAGAGCTTCTCAAACGGACAAATCTAGTGCGTTAGGTCTGAGAACTGCATAACCAGTCCTCTTCTTCTGTTTCTTGTGACACACATTGTTTGACTAATTATGGATCCCAGTTTGGTCATATCGCTATTTTCGCTATTCATTCTAATTGTGTCACTAGTGTGTCTATTTTATTTGTGTCTCGACCACTGCAATCGCTATTACAATGATTGAAACATCTCAAATATAGCGCTGTAGCTTGATAACGTGGGCGTTGTGATGTAACTGCATTCGAAGGGTGTGAATGATTCTGTGTGGGTGGCAAGTGGATCTGTCTGCACGTGTTGCGACACATTTCTGGCAAGTGAAAGCATTTCGAGAGAGCTTGATGCCAGAAGGACATTCGACAGACTGCTGACGTAGATGCAACCTCGCGACAACCTGTATTGAAGTCTGAGGCAAGGCCTAGCACGATGATCACACAAGTCTTGGAGTAGCAATATGTCGCGTGTTGAATGTGTCAAATCCTTTTTAGTAGCAATAACTTTTAGGAATTGCTGTAATGTAGAAAAGCACGTTTAAGGAGCACTGACAATTGGTAGGAGGGCCAGACGATGTGATGTCATAAAGGGCGCTGCATTAAAATCAAAAACCATAAATGGGGAACGGTGGTGATATTAGGTTGTGTTATTCCTACAGACATCAGTTACCATCAATGATGAGGTAAATCAATTCCTGGAAGTCGTGTTATTAGTTACTTGATGCAAATATTTTCAACCAGTAACTTGGTCTAAGTGCTGACAGTTTGCGATATAAAGCCAAATCGCTGATGTTGTCACAACAGAAGAATGTTTTTCGCATTTTCTTTAACTCAAAACCACAAAACTGTGCTTATAAGTCCAGGTTTTTGTACCCGAAATTAGATCTTGTGGAAGTCTTCACAGCCAAAGTCAGCCTATGTTTCTGACTTGAATCATCACCAGTGTGAATGCAACACTCATCTCAACGTGTTATTAAGCAAGAAACTGATGACTCAGTCGATCTCTCCACGTTCCTGTTTTCACACACCAACGCAGATAATAACCTGCTGAGCCAAGATAAAGTTCAGTAACCGAAACCGGATTAAGGTGTGTGAATAAGCATGATTCGAAACAATTTTGTATTTTTTAGTTGCATCGTTTATTTCAAGGTGCATGACGAGCTTCTACAGGCCATCAAGTTCCAGCATTACCCGTGAATAGCTCTGGTTTACTGAGATGCCTTCCTTATACTCATAACCCCGTGAGTTTGTCTGTCATTTTAAAACACATGAATTAGATTAATTGGGCTGTTTCAGATACCAATGACACAAAACGTTATTTAGACAGCGATTTCTATAGTCAACAACCCTAAAACATGCCTCTTTGCAGATTGTCTCGTGTAGATAGGAAAAATTCATTTTACTTTGGGTTTCCGTGCATGTGATGCTTCAGCCTAGATTCGGGAACCATTTTGCTATCTGAATCATGCACGTCATCTTTGCGAATTCGAAATTTGCCAAAAATAAAAAGGCTTCCTTATACACTCCCAGACACAGCAAGTGGTTTTGATGGTTGCAACCGCCAACCTGCAATCTCTCTCACCGAGTTCGATCACGTTGCCATTCGTCTGAGTCTTCACTGGTCAATTCTACTTTAATTAAACCGTGAAAAGCGTTTTACGAACTAACTGACGCGTGCATTTCCGAAAATAACATGTTTTACTTCTATGGGCTGCATGTACAAGTGGCAACTGCTCAACTTATGTGACTTACAAGCGCAGGATCTTCAATTGCGCTTATACATTGTGGCAATGCCTGTGATTTGGACGCACGTCAAAGAAAGGTCGACATTTTTTACGAAGACATCTGACTGAATCAATCGTAGACAGACAAGGTCAACGCGTGACGAACTCCTACACTTACAGTTGTTTCTTGATAGTCGTGGTAGACACTGATTTCTCCCAAATTACAAGTTGGTCTCTAAACTGAATTGACGTCGGCAACCTGTCAACCGTCTTGCTCAAATAAGACTGGATCCTCTCTGGAACGTGTGTACTTCCCACCACAGTCAAGGGTCGCGTGTTCACCAAAACCCAGATTTTGTCGTCTGCACACACATACACACTCACACCCTCCCAAGTCAACCGTGGCAAAACACACCAAGTAATGCGTTAGTATGCACAATTTGTAATGTTACCGTCATCATAATGACGATAGTAATATTCAATAGATATAATAAACAAACAAAGGCATATTACATAATGAAGGAATATCCAAAATATCCTTAGAGGGACCTCAGAAGTCATGTTTTGCCTGGTAACGAGTGTCACAAGGAGAAGAAGCAAAAGAAGAGAGGCCACAGTGATTGCGATCGTTTATTAACGTCAAGCCAGTCACATTTATTGATACGTCAGCGTAATGATAGCAGTACTGAAAGCAAAATAGGGGTGAGCCAGTGACACCATCAGGTCCAATATCCTGACGAGGTCAGATACGCGCGAATCGCTCGATTAAAAGGTTTGATTTAAAAGTTTGGATTGCTTTAATAAATACAGTAGGTATTCCAATAGTACAAATGCTAAAGTTAACGAAATTAGCGAAATAACAACTAGGCCAGTCATGTTTAATCGAGAGGTGCATAGGAAGATGATCGAGGTGTTCCGTAAACGAGCCGCGCTGACTCGTTCTGTTCTCACAGCGCTGTTTTCTCCGAGTGACGATCAATTGAGCGCTTTCCAGATCAGTAAAACGAATCACTCAATGTTTAATAAATATAGTGTGGACGCGATAACCCGTTGCATGATCTATTAATATAAATTGTACAATTAATGCCAGTCCTTTTTGGCGATTTCGGTTAGCGTGTCTGAAAAGCCTGCAATAAGATTTTAAGACTAAGCACTCCACTTCAGTTGAATGACAA
>UXSR01001115.1:0-11323 GCA_900604375.1 Mesocestoides corti | reverse complement strand
CACCACCACCACCACCACCACCACCACCACCACCACCACCACCACCACCACCACCACCACAAATGCGAGCTGATTATTCTTCCGATGCAGACCCAATTGTGCGTTCCTTTCTGATTGTTAGGCGTCTGGAATAAAAAAACAAACGGCCCACCTGGACTGTTGGCGGGCCGAAATCGGACCGATTCTTGAGTCGCCAGGGTAGTGTTTCATTCTTCGCAGCTTCATTAATTTGCATTCAATAAAAATTGGAGGGATGGAGGCCGCAAGATCACATGTATTCACCACAATTGTGGTAGCGCATTGGCGTGTCGTTACTACGGTATATTGCCAATTAAAGACGACAGAATTTGTCGGATAAGTGGTAAATTAAATCATAATTCTTAATTATAAGTCAAGCGGCTTCAGATAGGTTACCTCATTTAACAAAAAACACTCCTTGGGTAATACTATAAGACGTTTCAACTAAAAGTTGAACCCACATCGCTCACAAAATGCTTTATTTAATTAAAAATTAAGCTGTGGCTAGTTTGACAAGGAGATATGATGCTGCAGTGCATTTTGCCATGTCTTGGTTGAACATTTTGTGATTTATCGAGGAGACTGCATAACTCTTCACCTCGAGGTAAATGATGATTGTTAGATAACTGGAGCACAGCGATAACTTCGGTCGTGATCACGCTGAACCACCAAATCTGTTGTTTTTCAATCAAACATCGATTTCACCATGCGTCTGTAGTACTTGTAGTGAATCGTGTTGACCCACGTCCAATAACCCTGTCCTCGTAGCTTTCAGCACAGGTCCCCCCTTTCACGTGAGACCGCTGGTTCATCACCCCTCTGAATGTACCACCACCTCCCGCTTTGGCCATGTGACCTCACAAACGCCGTGTACATTTTTACATGTCCACTCAACTGTAAAAGTACACGACACAACTTTGTTGAACTATCTAGTAAACGGTCGTGCCTACCATCTCTGGACTTATTGTCTTCCCGGGTTAGTCTCGTGGTAAAAGGTATTTAACATACTAATATTATCCCTGGTCGACAGGCATTGCAGGTTAAATTAATTCCGCAATTCTGGATTACACGTCACAGCACTTTGAAAACAAGCCATGTGATTTGTGCGTGTCCACGCTTGTTAATCCTGTTGCTCCGTTCTCCGATCCTTTGTCCCTTTTCACAGCATTCCACCAGCAATGGGAAACCTCTACTCAAACCTTACTAGTAGTGCCAGCGTTTACCCTTGGTAACCACTACATTTAATTGAAAATCCCCTTTAGGCCTCAGTGTTAGCTCATCGATGACTAGTACTGTTTTACACGTGTGATGAACACGCAAACGCAACACACGACAACGATAACTTGGTAGAACTACCTACTAAACGGGTTTTGCCTCGCCCTCTCCAGTTTTTTTCATCTTCGTAAGTGTCAGGGTTGCGTAATTGGGGTAGATTCAACGCAGAGTGACAGTGCACTGCAAGTTTCATCCACATAGCCAAGCACTTACGACGGCGAAGCACTGGGAGCAGCCATTGAGACACTTGTATGTTGACTAACTCACCTGGGTTGTATTAGACGTACCTGACTGCGGCAAGCACACACAAAACGATTGTACCTCGCCCTCTCGGGTATTTCCCATCTTCGGGCAGCTTGATCGGATCAAACTCAGCGAAGTGACCTCGACGTAGTTTGAGACCACATGCCGGGGCCGACAACACCATGGTCAAAATTTTAAGTAAACAGCACTACACGGCATGGGCTAAAGTTAATGCCAGTTAGGTTTAGTTTCCTCTTCAT
Organism: Mesocestoides corti; assembly: GCA_900604375.1. Lineage (NCBI taxonomy): Eukaryota > Metazoa > Platyhelminthes > Cestoda > Cyclophyllidea > Mesocestoididae > Mesocestoides > Mesocestoides corti. The sequence goes on along the minus strand of UXSR01001115.1, from coordinate 9,527 downwards.
TGCGCCGAAGACTCAGTTGGCTTTCAGTAATCGTTACGGAACAAAAAGCGCATTTTAGATCACACCGACCATGTCCTTTATGCAAACGTCAGCGTTGAAGGTGAGGTTATGCCCTAGCGGCCATATCGTGGTGAAGTATTCAAATGTGCTGATTTTACCCAAAATCCACTAATTCATATTCGTTGGTGGTGAAAGAAGATGACTTCGTCAAAGAGTCTGTCGTTTTCGCAGTACCAGACACACGTTCCCTTTTTCACGGAGTCTGCATGTACCGCCCCCTTTACGCATTCAGACACTTGTGCGTTAACTAGTTCACCTGTATTGTACAAGACACACTCACTGCACAACTTCGCTGACCTATCGAGTAAACGGTTGTGCATTGCCCTCTCCGGTCTTATCTTCGAGGGTACCAGAGTAGCGAAATCGGGCTGGATTTAACACAGTGGTCCCTGCGTGGTTTGAGTCAACATGCCGGGGCCCTCAAACGCCCAAGGTCAACTTACCTAAAGTACTGTTGCCATTGGCAATTAAAAGGCAGCAAATTTATTTATTCAAATACGTTGGAATTAGCATGTTAACAAGGCGATACTTTAGAACTAAAGTATTTTCGTTTAAAAAATAAAACCTCATGAAAACGGCATTGGGTGTGCTGCCAAAGAAGTTGAAGCCAGTGATTGCATTTTTCTTGTTGAGATGCATAACCCTGTAAGTTAGCTCATTTGGAAATATGGGCTGACCTTGTTGTGGGCCCCAGCATGTGGTCTTGAACCACGTCGGGGCCACGGAATTAACTCCGGCCCGATTACGTTTCCTTGACACCCGCGCTGAAGAAAAAGATCAGAGAGGACGTGGACACAACCGTTTACTTCAGAGCTCAACCTCGTTGGTGTCGTTGTGTCGTGTGTTGTGTTTGCGCGCGTGTATTTATAGCTCGGATGTGTGAGTCATACATGCGCTAACATCGAGACATAGGTGTGGGGATGATCCAAGATAAATATTCGGGCTAATGAAGGGGGAGTTGAGGAATCGAGCGGCTGGCGACATGCTGCGACAAGGCGAACCCTGTGCAGGAGGTGGAGCGACGGGATTAGGAGGTTGAATAAACAGGATTCACGACAACCTAAACTCAACATCATTATGTTCACCCCGGCTTCAAAATTACTGGCTACCTGCCGACGACACCGGTATAAACTAGTACGTATTCCATTTTTGGAGGGTCAGGATTTCTTGGGAAACAGCTCTTGTCCAGCTCATCGTCGTTTTCAGTCAACATAAACGAAGTAAAGTAGCGAGACGTGCCTACTGCATTTGTTTTTGGTTGTAGAAAACAGACTCTGTAGCCTCTGCCTTCAATATTTATGAGCCTATTTGTGAAACTAACCGATTAACACTCTTAACTTGGGACCAACCATCGTGCAATGATGGCATTCACACATCTGCGCGCCTAAAAAACCAACGAATCAGTAAACTTTTGACGATTTCCAAGCCTAAGTTACCACGTGCTGCCACACGGTGACCTTTACACTTGACCCTCTTAATCGACTGACTAGTCTGTGAAAGTGCACACCTTTTTTGGCGCGTACACAAAATTTGGCAGATAAACACGTGCGTCAATAATCAGGAAATGCTAAAGCAAGTAAAGCAAAACGGTCTTCCAGTGAAAGGACTTTGACTCATTTAACATCCCGTGAATTTAAATGACAACCATGGGGGCGGGGTCTCATTGACCTGGCTTATTGCCGATTGCTGTCGTCGGGTTTTGTCCTCTGAGACTCAACGTAAATCAATTGGCAGAACTGTTGGTTGGCTTTCACCGCCTCACAATTTGGATTCTTGACAGTCCGTAAGGCTGAAGAACAAAGACGAGGCAGGTGACAGTGACAGACAAGAGTGTGTGCGGCCGGCGTGAGAACTTTCGAACAGCGGAACAAGTCGACGGTGGGTTCCGCTGTCAGGGTAAGGGGGACGGGTCACGCATCGACTAGCTTGAGGTACACTTTTTAGACGACTTTTACGCATTAGCAAGACCTTAGACTAAAATGAATACGCATGGATTTCAATGCATAAAGTTAATTTTCGACGGCAAGTTTTTTTTGGCAGGAGAAGTTGAGGTAATTTTCCGTTTCGGAAGGGCGGTTTCGCACATTTTTGCTGCTATGCGTGGACAAGCATGCCTTAGCTATTTTTACCATCATTTTGACGTGATGGTAAACAATTCTTTGCGTCTAAATTAGTGTTTTGGATTGTGGGTTTTCCGACAGACATGTTGACTTCTGAGTTATCATTGGTAAACAACTGAACTTTCATGTGGCCTCTACTATTTAAACGTACTCCTTTTCAGACACAACCACGGAACACGCCAAATCCAACTCTCCAGGCGATCCTGGTGTCGAGGCTGTCAAGCCAACCAGGGTGCTGCCTTTGGAGTTCACCTTGCGATTTCATCGTCACATGTGACCATGTCTTGCGCTCAGTGAATAACTTGCTATTTGTCAGTCACCATTTTCAATTTTTTGAGCTGAAATTTTCTAACTCCGGTTACTGGTACCCTAGCTAAGTTTTTAAGTAATTGGTATAGACAATTTCTGACGAACATGCAGCGAAACTTATGGTTAAATCTTCTCTACGTAAATGTGGCGATTTAGTCTGTGGAATCTTCTGAAAGCATACAATTTCTTTTAGCAAATCGGTGACAACTTCCTCAATGTCTTATTGTGAATCGTGTTGATTCACACTCCTTACTCGGGTCACCCCAGCCTCCGACACACGGCTCCCTTTTCGCAGCGGATCTTCAACTCCACCTAGGTCTCGATGTTAGCACATCTATGACCCACACATCTGAGGTATAAATACACGCGCAAACCCACACACGACACAACGACACCAACGTGGTTGAGCTCAGAAGTAAACGGTTGTGTCCACGTCCTCTTCGGTCTTTTTCTTCATCGGGGGTATCAGGGAAGCGTAATCGAGCCAGAGTTAATTTAGTGGCCTCGGCGTGGTTCAAGACCACATGCTGGGGCCCACAACAATTTGTGACCCCGACGTGATGAAAGGTTCTTCAAATCCCACGACAGTCTGTTAGGACTGGATACATTTAGGAAAGTAGTGCGTAAACAGCACAAATTGTTAAGAAATCGTTGTTTTTGAATGAATTCCTATCAATAGAGTGATTTAGGATTGTAGTGTTGAATTGGAAACATCGCAGACATATGTGTTTATCCGGTGATGTAAGATTAGCGGTTCAGTGCAGAGACTCTACTAGATGAGGCATTCAAATATTAAGCGAACAGGCTCACATGTTGTAACGAACAGGCCATATCGGCTCCTACTTTGGCTATCATTAATACCCAATCATTTGTTACGGATGTCGAAGTCTGAACTTTTTTTTCCACTAAAAACAGCCTGGTTTGACTGGATTTTGCTCTAATGTAAGCGGTATTTTCGGTATTACGCTTTGCTATATCAAGAGGCATTAGAGTTGTAGCATTTGTCACCATGAGTGATTGATTTGCTGCACTCTTGGGTCTTATGTACAAGTTATAACTTGTCCATTTTGGCGGCAGATTTCATGGAAAAGTTGAGTAGAGCCTCACATGACGTTCAAACACCTCTACGTTGTACTGTCCGCGATTTTTGGGCCATCATGGCTGAATATGGGACAAAGGGTTCCTGCATTTGTGCCTCTTTGTAACATTCACTATCGTGACACTAGGAGATACCACAAACACACCTCCTAACCATCGTTGGAAACTTCGAAATGAACTTTTCAAGCGGCCTCACCTCACACTTCCAGTATTCTTTGGCCCTGCGACATTTATTTAGATATTTCAAATGTAGTCTATCCAAAAATATTTTTCTTTACACACTTGTTTTGATGTCCATGTCTTCAAGACTTTGAATGTTGTGAGTACATGGAAACAATCTCTTTGGTTTGTAATTAATAACATAAAAAAGGTTATCATAACGGCAAAAGTTCTGTATTACTTATCGTGTTTGTACAGGATGCTATAAATTATCTGTTACAAAAGTACCACACTGATGAGTAAGCCCATGCTGACATTCTCTGTGCGTGAGCAGATCTGGATTTTGTCAAATCCCGTGGACGAGTTGCATGTGACATGCGAAACTACCCAAGCCATCTCATGTACGCAGCACAAGTCGAAATACCAGTAAAAAGCGGTGTTTGGGAGCTGAATAGTGGACAAATCAAGAGAAGACACGTACGATTTCCGGTCGGCTCTATTGGGGTGAGAGTAGACTAGTATTTTAAAAGCAGCTGTGACCAACAGAATTGCAGGCATTTGGAGCAGTCGAAGCCTCACAATGAGCATTCAGGTGGCACTGTTAACCTTGGCCGGCAAAGTCACGGGAAGGTGACAAGCTGCAATGTGTAATGGGCCAAATATTTCTTGTTGTAGTGATATAGAATCGCCACATTCTCTGTTACACTGGTTAAGAACGTAATTTAGCATACTCAAAAAAATGACTCATTACCGCTGAATTTTGTAGCCAACTCACTCCCGAGAAGTGCATATTTCGGTGTAGATGGAATTATTAAAATTTGATAGTTTTTCGATTTCTTGGTTTATTTAACATTTCAATCTTTTTTTGACCAAAATACCTACTTGGCTTTATCCAAATACTGGTGATTGATAGCTTGAAAAAATAGTTCTACTAATGCGTCCTTTTGAACCCTTCGTTACAAAAACTTTTCACAACAATCCTCATGATTTTTACACCTCTTTTTCATACCCAAACGTACACACAGCCCTTAGCGGGTTTATTGAATTGGGGCCATGAAACGCAGTGATGTCACTTCGCAATTCAAAGCGACAGAGGCATAAAACACAGGAAATCTAATTTGCAAAAGCACCTTAAAAGTGTTACGTTTGCCCGTAACAAAAGAGAAAACCACTCAAATAACGGTGCCAGATCCCTAGCTGAAGCTAGAACCGATCTTCCCAGGCTAATATAAGAACAAGACCAGAGCTTGAGTAGAGAGCTTTATTCACGCCAGCCACGTGCAGAGAAGAAGTGAAATCGAAAGTGAAAACGAAACTAATTCAAGTCAGGGTTGATCGTGACTTGATAAAAACCATAACAAAATACATGTTAGTGAATTAATGTAAACAGCATCAGAAACCAATCTTGGGGAATCGTGGATCCTTAACAAAAAGTCGGTTATTTGTACTGCAGTTTCTTCCACAAAAAACATTTATAACAGGTGCGTTGTTTTTTGATTTGTCATAAAAGTCCAACTCGATTGCTTTATTGAAGGTTTGTTCGCAAGGGTCTACCAGCACGGTTGGGTTGGCTCTCACGAATGTTACTTTTGTGAAAGTTAGCTCTTACAACGATATGGCTGCCTTTTAAAGGCCTAATTTTACCACAAAATTGGTTGGTTGCCACAAGGTCGTTTGCGTTATGTTTTTCTCCTCCTTTACTCCCTATAAAATGACCACTGTTTCTTCACAAAACAAAAGTCTACCTTTTTGTGAATTCGCCTTTGTCAAGAACCGGGAATCAATTAAGAAATTTTCTCATTAAATACCTGAAAATGCTAGTCGAGTATCATTTTACTAAAGAGTATGCGTAGCTGGTTAATTTAAACCCGAGTCAAACAGAGCCAGTTTTAACTCCTCCTCCTCCTCCTCCTTCCAAAGCGAATCCGTGTACCCACGGTTCGCTTTGTTAGTGCTACGAAGCAAGTTTTTGAGCCTGACGTTTGTAAAGGTGATTTTTTAAACACCACAGCCTGGCACCTCTGCGATAGCATCTGTCACCTTTCAGCCAGACTGTAAGCAGAAGCTATCTTCTCAGGTATCGTATTTGATGACAGATGCACTAGTTGGTAGACAACCGCGAGCATTAGCTTCTACGGGCTCCACTTGAATTTAAACATTCAAAATACACTTCATTTGAGCGTGAAATGGAGATCGGTGGTAAACTGATCAAACTGCGAGACTTTAAGCAAAAAAACTTGAATACCGCCAACAAACTTTAACATTTTGCTGACAGCATAAAGCAGTGGAAGATACTTAGAAGCCCAGATATATCCCAGCCATGAGCTTCATTTTCTGGCTTAATTTGTGCAAGCTTTGCCTGATTCAAACATGACTAGGAAGGTAGAATCAGAAGTATTCCATGTAACAACGTGTGGTAAAGTAGTTTACGCTTCACACTGCAATGCAGAAGCTGTCTTAGCACGGATCGTCTAGCAGAAATGATCTAGTTAAAAAAACGCCAAGTATTTGAAGGTTGGTGGTGGGGACAATTAGGAGTTAAAGCAAAATAATGCAGTTTTTGCGCATAATACCTCGCGCATGTTGCATGACCTTTTCACAGAAGCAGTGAGCTTAAGCACATCTATTCGAAGTAATTTTGGTGCATCTTTTAAGACGCCATTTCATGTAAGATCCGAAACAGCAGAAAACTACAAATATGGGGCTAATGAGAGGTAAAGGTCACACCTGCACACACAAAAAGTCTATTTTGTTTGGCCACTATTCATTCGCTTGATATTTGAAATTTTTTTAGTCTTCCAAACGGCGCACTAGGGACTGGCATTACTGAACAGAATGTCAGAAACAGGCTCCCTTATCAACACACCATGACCCCCTTTTCGCCAAGCCTTTACTTTTTTGACATTTGCACATTTTCTTGCAAATTTTTCCTGTGCTATTCGCTAAATTCACTACCGACAATGAACTGATAACTATCCCTTTACAGTGATCCTAGTCGGGGCTCAGACAATGCTGGTATCGAGAACAGCCAAACATAGAAAAAGAAGCGTTAGTGGGCGACACACACTGGAGCACTGGATTTGAGCTGATCACCTCTGATCCGACTAATGAACAAAAAGAGGCTATTACACTAGTCGGTTGCAAATAATGGCCGCAATTTAACAATATAGACCATTTCAGAAGGAAAGTACCAAAACGTGATTTAAATTTTCAAATATTCCTGAATTGAGTGCTTAATCTTTTACTTAAAAATAATTTCGGGAATCTGTTTTTTTTACGTTTCAAATGTCGGTGATCCATTAAAATGCTTCCTTAGTAATTTCTTGATGAATGCAATTTATCGTCAAAGGTCTGCAGTGAAAGAATCAGGGAAACATATTAATGAAGATTCTCATGGTATTTAGGTCAAATGACAAATGTCGATTTTACAATTCCTTAACACCGAAATTAATTACCGTCATCAGTATGAACTTTGTCCACAAGGGAAATACTTCTGCTTCGTCGTGAAACGGTGGTAGTAGGCTCCCAATCCCACACGGTTAGGATATTTTTAGTGCAAATCTCCCTCCCTTTAGATTTCAGATCGTTCTTCAAGCAAATCCACCGTCAGTCTACTTCACTCTGTAACTTTTCAAAATCAGTTGTCATTTAAATCAAGAAAGTCCTTTATCGAAACCTATATTTAAACTAGATGGGGCTTAGATGGTCCGCCAAAGTCAAGTCATGAATAATGTCAAAAGTGGTACTTGGCGCGTTTGCAGTGAAACCTCGATATTAGCGTTCAAAACACAAGGATTTAACTGGCAAAGCCAACATCTTCATTGATGAATATCGTCTATCATAGTAGCCAGTATTCTCAAACCACACGTATTCACTAAGACATGTCAACCCAGCTATGAATTTATATTTCTCTAACGCTTAAACTTGATCAAAAATAGGTATTTAGATATCTGTTTAGGTTTCTAAATTCAGACACTATTTTTAAACTTAATTACTTTAAAAAAACCTCTAGAAACCTTTTTTTTCGTAATTTACTCCTAAGCTAACCTGCCGTGCCTGCAAATACCATTTGGTTTTATTTGCCTAATAAATCCCACAAGTAACACAAAAGCGCAAAAGGCAGTAGAAATTGAGTTCACAAAATGTATGGTTTAATTTTTTTAAAAGCGGAAAACTAAGTTTGCAGCATTAAATAAATTTTAGTGAATCCAGCAACTAACATAATAGTGGTTATTTAAGGTGGCAGATTTTAGGTGCACGAAAATGTTATATCAAAGTTCGGGAAAATTGAAGGTGACATGTCAATCTCGTTCTAATTTGTACTTACAAATAAATTAGTTTGCACTAATCCACGTATCTGTGATCAACTAATTGTGCAGTTGAAATTCACAAATTGAAATATCCCGAAAAAGTAAGCGTTTTTCTCCAAAATAATGAAAATTCTGACAACCGGATGGAACGCAGGCAGTCGTTTGACGCTTTTGTGACCACCTCTCATTGGAATATAAAATATAAATATATGATATTGAAGATACAGAATATAAAATTAAAGGCTTCGAGGCATGGCGTTCAGACTAGGAAACATTATTAATGCTAAACATTTTGTTCAAATAAACTGAAAACAAAGTTTGCATGTTAGATGTATTAATACTAATAATATTTACATGTTTTTGCGGTGGGTTTAAACTAAAAGCGTGTATTTAAGCAGTTTACAAACGCCCTCAAGTCCGAAGACATTCACAAAAAACTCTAGAAAGACTTGTAAATCAAGGCACTTTCCTAAAACGGTCGGTGAAATTATGCACTTGGTGTTATTAAAAATTGTGCTACCTCTCCTTGGACCAAATCGTGGGTGCTTTAAAAGCCCGGAATACTTGGGGAGGTTTCAACAGACTCGTTAAAATTTTGACGACAAAAGAGCGCCGTTTAATGTTTTGCCTTTACCACGGTTTCCTCTTCTTGGGAATTAGATGACCTGAATTATACTAAATTGTGTACTTTCGCGCCAAAGCCAGGAAATTGTGTGTTTGAGAGGCTCATTTAATTAAGGCAATGCTCATTATTCTCTGCTTGTGTGTCTTTATGAATCGCAGTGCTGTAGTCTCTTTGAAAGGCATTTTTTTGAAAAAAAAATCACTTATAATTTATAAATAAGAATCCGGCGATTCTGCTTTAAAAAAAAACAAAGTTGATTTACAAGTCTCAACGGTTGACTGAGTACACACCATCAGCTGCATAGTTGTGCAGCTACAATAAAAAACAGCGTTTTTTACATACCAAAATTTCACTTTTGCAAAATCGGATGTCGCATTTTATGCCTTTTAGACGATTCATTTATTATTTATTTTAATAGTTGGCGTCTTACGTTCTTGTGTAAAATTATGTCCACACTGTGCATAAAACTTTATGAATGAGACTTTAAATTAAAGTTTAAACGCAATGCACAAAATATTAAGAGTGCAACTGAAGTGTTGAACACCGCTACAGCACCACAGCATCCACAAAAATTTGCTAGTTTTTTTAGATGCCTCAATAAGTGGTCCATTGAGAGCCCCGACATGTTATCTTGAACCACGCAGGGGCTGACTACGCTACCGTGAGTACCTGCTAAGATGAGGAAGACCGGAGAGGACGAGGCACAATCGTTTTCCAGACAGTTCAACGAAGTTGTGTTGTGTTGACTGGAATAGTAAAAATGCAGCCGTCTGAAGGGTCACACGGATAGAGCGGGTGGTGGTGGTGGTGGTGGTGGTGGTGGTGGTGGTGGTGGTGGTGGTGGTG
>UXSR01001114.1:0-11326 GCA_900604375.1 Mesocestoides corti | reverse complement strand
GTTTACACGTCAAGCCCTGTGCCCAAAGTCAGCGCAAAAAGGCAGATGACAAGACGCTTTTTCCTATTCAATTTAAGATGCTAGAATTGTAATTTCTGCAACCACGGGAAGCAGATTTAACGTCGGAGTCTGTAAAACTGCCACACAAGTGGAAAAAATCGCGCTTTTTTGAAATCATTCTTTCACAGTGAAATTACCTACCTATGTTTTAATCGAAACTAATTGCTTTTTTCTAAAAAAATGAACGCAGTTGGTGGAGGCTGCTTCTAGTTCAAGATCAGAATCCCCGTCCTTATTTTTTCAGGGCATCTCCATGAAGAACCGTCTGTTTTATTCACCCTTAGGGCATAAACCGTCCTCGCTACCAACTCCACTCATCTGGCCCTTCAGCTTCTTGTACCTTCACAAGGTCGCACAAACCGTTTTGATCTACAACCCTAATTAGTCAGACACTTTTATGTACAGTGGCGCGACCCTCAACCGGGTTGAGCTATCCAATCAACGATTGTTTCTTCACAGTGTTCCGCTTTCTCTGTCTCCAAGATTTTCCATGAAGCGTGATTGTGCCAACTCAACGCGATAGCTTCAATGTGGTTTAAAGCCACATGCCAGAACCCTCAAAAAGGGCTTACCCTGTGCGCCTATACCAAAAACGGAAGCATTGCTCTGCCATAACCGGCAGGAAATATGCAGCATCTGGAAATTGTAATGCATTTAAACACATCACAGGCGTTGGCTGAACAGTGGTTACTGGGTTCCTAAACTGTAGAACGGAAATCAAGTCAAATCAATTGCTTCACAGCAGTTTAATCCAATCTGTGCAATATTGGTGAATTTTTTCTAAAACGGGAAGCGAATTTTCCGGCCTACAACACATCGGAAGCAAGTTCAAATCAATAAAGGGCATTATTTAATTTTACTGCATTTAATCCGATTTATTTTCCTAAAAATTATCCTTCAATGCTGTCAAACCATCATTCAAAACGTATCTAGATCACCGTGCTAGTCGGTTTTAAAGACACTGAATTAAACGCTCTTCTATTGATTAGATCCGTTAGGAGTGTGAAAATTTTCTGTTGACAGGTGGTAGCACACTTCGAGGAAGGTCGACTGGTCTTGGTACTGTTTCCAGGGGCCGATATTCAGAGACACCTCTTCACATGGCCATCTCGACCAATCACGGTCCGAGCAAAAAGGCAGATGACAAGACGCTTTTTCCTATTCAATTTATGATGTTAGAATTGTGGTTTTTGCAACCGCGGGAAACAGATTTAAAGTCAGAGTCTGTAAAAACGCCAAGCTAGTGGGAAACTTCACTCGTTTTTAAATATTTCTTTCGCAGTGAAATTACCTACCTGTGCTTTTAATCGAAACTAATTGCTTTTTAAAAAAAATGAACGCAGTTTTTACTAAGAATAAACTGAATTGTCTGGAGTGATGCTCGAAATAAAATTGACGCAGTCTTTGAAATCCTAAATATTAATTTAAATCCACATGAAATGAAGCTGGTGAGCTACAATGCTAGTAAACCACTTTTGTGGCTGTGTGTACACCGCAGCAGTAACTCGAATGCCCTGTCCACCAGTTAAATGTGATATCATTTTTACTACCGAAAGCATTGCATTTCTCGTCAATACCTTCAAATAGTAAATCTGAATGCATGTGACAATGGTAAAAGGCTGATAGGTCAGGTAATCATTGAGTGCTGTCCAAATATACACTACGTCATGCCTAATTGAACTGCATTTGGAGTTTGCGCTTCAGTGCTAAACGTGCAAAGTTGAACTTACCATTCGAAGCACCTCCTTTCGACTTCGCCAAACAAATTTCACCGCTTTCCAGCACCCTGAATGGCTCTCCAGTCTCGAGAGAGTAAAACGAAATTTCCATTCCATGTTTGAACTTCCAGGCCATTGAATTCCACTTGAAAAAAGAGTGCGTTTTTTGGGGTTTACTTTGAAAGACCTAACTTAACTCTTCACATCAAAAATGTGATTTTTGTGCTTACCAATTTGGCTATCTTTTCTGGAAATCCGAAGTCACTTTCCTCGTTAAGGCCAAGCAGTCTTTCGATGGGTTGGACCGATGGGGTCAGCTCAACGTCATTAGTGCTTAAGTCCGATTCTAGCCACTGCCCACAGTAGAACAGAGTCGGCGGCTGACGCACCACTGACGTGGAAGGCGGAGAAAGGGTGGTGGTGTGAGGTGCGTCCTCTTCAATCACCTGGATCCATTCCAAGTACCAGGTGTCCGAGATCTTCGCACTCGACTGTTCCAGCCAAACGCGAAGCGAAGATAACCGTCCTAGGGTGACGCATTGCAACCGGAATTCGTCAACCTACAATAAGATGTTAGGAGTCTTCACGAGATCTCGGAGTCATCCACGAGGCGAGACCACATCTTAACCACGGATGAGGAAAAATGTACCCATTTGTATGTCAAAGGAGTCCTACGAGATGTAAGTGCAATGCGTTATAATTTTTTATTACCACAAATCTCAACACGTCTATGCTGTTAAGTTGAGTAACCACAACACTATTTGATGAATCAAGTGGAATATTTTGTGTGAGCCCAAGTTAGTTACGCTAACCTGATTGTGAGCCCGATGATTCAGTTTCAACAACCTGTACGTTAGACCTAAACACTATCCATTCTGGTGTTTAAGATTTTGTGCTGGTTTTGTTGTTAGTGTTTCGATAAATCCTACTGCCAACAGTCACACGCGTTAAGAGCCCTAGTTAAAATGAAGCATGTTGCAGATAGGGGGCAAATCCAAGTCTCTGTCACGGTTTACTTGATCTTGACGAAATGGTTGGGTTTTCGCCGACTCTCCATGCCACAACTGACGCGGACCAGAGGCGCCGAATTCACCACTCAGAACCACGGTGACGTCTGCCTTTGTTCCAGAGTTCCACTGGCTCCCAGTTTTCACCCGTAGGCAGTACTGGACATCTAAAATACACACAACTCGTTATTAACACCGTCTCCACCCTCTGCCACTCTGTCCTTCCTTACATTTGATTATCTGAGGTGTTAATTAGTTAACCAAGCCATCGTGGTTGTTTTATAAGTTTGAGGCTTGAAAATGTCCCCGTGCGCCATTCGGACATGACTAGAAAAGACCGATCATTTTAAATAAACGCGTTTTATAAAATACTGTTGGCTTTCTTGCAAATTCTTGACCTTTCATTATATTGTTGCGATCTATCATTTCTTTGAAGACGGTGGCTTGTAAATATTATAAGCCAGTCTCGAATCTTCGTGGACTTTTGCAAGTTTGTGATAAAACGCCCTTTTCTAAACAAGTTTAATGATTTTCAGGTTCAAATTTTTTGAGCCAAGACTCGCTTGCGGGTAATGAGCGTGCAGGAAGAGATTTACTACTGGTCTCCTGCACAGCTTCATTTCCTGTTCATGTCGCTGAAACTGAACAATCACCAATTTATTAATGGTTTTTCAGCAGGAATACTGTTTTATGCGCATGCATTTTGACCACGGCGTCTCAGCCTAAATGAAATTCTGGAACTTGAGATCAAGGTGGCGTACCTTGTCGAAATTTGATTTATCTCATTGCCACTGCAAAAAAAAAACATTTCCACAAAAGCACAGTATGGAAAAATTAGTCAAGATTGAGCGCAAATGAAAAAATTACAAATCACAGAAATCCTGAAGGTGACAAACTCACTCGGAAGGGGCTGTTTTTCTTCCAGGACAAACTTGGGCTCCTCCAGGGCGGCCTGAACAGGCGCGATCATCTGTGACCGTCTGTGAAGCTCCTGCTGGCGCCTCTGCTCCATCAGAACCAATCCCAGCGAGGCCCGCGAAGCCACCTCCTTGGTCACCTCGCGATCTCCGAGGTTTCGAGAGAGCCACGAGCTGAAGTAGAAGGTTAGGTCTGTGAGCGGCAAGTCGGCGTGAAGGCCGTTGAACGAGGCAGACGAGGTGAGCTCTCCGTTCCCCGGCCTGTCCTCCTTGTGCGTCCGGTTCTGCGAACGAATGGAGTCGAGGCGGATCATTCGAAGGTGGGAGATCAGGAGGTCGGGGTGGTCACCGCTGTTGTCATGACTAAGACGCACCTTCACAATCTCGCCAATATGCCCGAGGTTCACCTGCAAGCGCGAAATATCATAACAATCCGATTGATTCAGTTTTTTCGGATTCTGCCGTAACGTCCACTACTCATTTACTTGTGCTTCGACACCGTGTCTGATAATGCTCCTTTGCTTGTGGAAATAATCCCAATAGTACCATAACGTCTCTTACATTGCAATGAGGTATATTATTCTAGCGTTCATTAAGTCATTGTCAGTGATCGTTAAACAGAGATGGTTTCTTTGAGCTGCCGAACGCAGATAAGATTTAAACATTTGCAAGAAAACGACCGGGGTTTTCTTCTTTGTTCTGGTCTTACCTTCTTTGTAGGTCGCTTGGTCCTTTTCGTAAAGTCGATTAATAAAAGAGGATCAAATTTAGACCTGTAAATCTGGCATCATTTTGCAACCATGACCTTTCAAATGACTGCACTACCTCAGCTGGGATATTTTATTTTTAAAAAAAAACGATTTTGTGGCTTACAAAGGTAACTCAGTCTGAGTTTCCAGAATCACGAGTTGGCTTCCTGTATTAACGTTCAAACGCCATACCATCAAACGTACTCCGCTAACTTCCCGTCCAGTCAGCTTATGCTGTATAGGGTACAATCAAGACTACATTGAAAAAAGCTATCTTTATAAAAAACTCTATGCTACTGGCTAAGCAAATCCGTAACCCAAATTTAATAAAGGAAGTAGAATTGACCGGAAGTTGAAATTGTAACCCCATTTTAAACAAGCTATTTGTAATTAATAATGCAAATTGCAGAATTGACCACCTAAATAGCCTAAATAAGTCCATTTTTCGCCTTTGCCATTTAGCGAAGTTCAGCAGTGTGGTTTAGAGTGGTGAAAAACGAATACCTCAAACTCGTCAGTGCAGCCGGGCGAGAAGAGCGGTTTCTCGGAGCGATTCACCGGCGCACTCCTCGAAGCCGCCACCCTTGCCTCGGCGATGTCGTGGAAACTGCTTCCACGGAAGCCGCGGTTGTGGTACATCGCGAGGAGGAGGGGCGCGCTGGTGCCGTTTGTGCCTTGCACCGTCAAGAAGACGTTTGCGGTGCACGCGTAGACGTACTCGACTCGCGTCCTGCTCTCCCTGCGTCCCGTCGTGATCCTCACCAGCCAGTGATTTCCACCTGGAAGAATACTGAAGCTTGTCGAAATTGCCGACAATGCGCCTGCCCCCCCCCATGCTAAACACGAATGTGATTTAAATGCACCTGTTGTGGGCCATCAGCATGTGGTCTTGAACCACGCCGGGGCCACTGATGCTAACCCTGGCCCGATTACGCTTCCCTGATACCCAAGATGAGGAAAAAGATCGAAGAGGACGTGGACAAAACCGTTTACTTCAAATCTCAACCACGTTGGTGTCGTGTGTGGGGTTTGAGCGTGTGTAATTATACCTCAAATGCGTGAGTCATCGAGATCTAGGTGTGAGAATAATCGAAGATAAATATTCATGCGAATGAGGGGGGAATTGAGGATCCGAGGGGCTGGCGACATGCCGCAAAAAGGGGAAACTTGCGTGGGAGGATGAAGCGACCGGATTAAGGGGTGTGAATAAACACGATTCACAACACACCTTTCAAAGTGTACATTAATAAAGCACAAGAAAGAAACTTCTTTTCACATTTAGTAGGATAAATATTCCGATTTATCACGCGACACTTTGGTCCCATGTCACTTGTCTTTCGTTTGACAGCGTCGCAGTTTAAAAATTTTGACACAATGACTGGGATACTATAATCGGAGAAGATGAAGTCACAAATCATGATTAGATATCTAGAGTTCGTCATCCATGTGACCACTGGGTGAGACCTTTCTTATTTACAAATTAATCAACAGCGTCCTCGATGTCTATGCAAGCATTGACAGCCTATCTGACATGCTTAGATTAGACCAATAATGCCGAATGAGTTATTCATGTCGTTAATCTCGTCTTTCCCTTTAAGCATTACTGCAGAGTTCGTGAAAAACGTGATATTAGAACATAAAAGTGATATCTTTTAAATAATTTATTTAATTAAAAAAATCGTTCGAGAATTCGGGAGAATTTTTTAACCTTCCATTTGATCCTGCGGTGAAGTGACTCATCTTACCTTCTAAATGTGTAAGTTGCAAATTCTTTAATGATTTAATCGCAGCTGGTCACAATTTTAGTGCTGAATGCCAGGGTTTTACTTGGTTGAAAATCGTGACAAATTCGTCCGACGACTATTTTCCACCATTGAGGTAGATTCAGCCAACTCAGAATTAATGTCTGAATTGTGCATGCGTTATTACGTTCAACGGAAAAAGGCATGAACTTTAGGCTCATTCATTAGGTTATTACGTAGTAATTTGCAAAAGTCCTGGTCTAATTTTAGTGTTTACGTCTATTTAGAGAAGTTTTCTATAAAAAAAAAACGTCTACAGTTTCATTTGGCATAATCAGTTTGCTGGAATTCTCGTTTTTTGTCTACAAACTCACGTAGCCACCTGAGGCTAATTCAGCAATTTGATGTGTTAATCCAAGTAATTTGCTTCTCAGGTCATAGCTTTTATAAAATTCTTGTGACTATCGTAAATCCAAATTTCATGATCATTATTCCGTATGAAAGTAAGTTAGCGAATGATTGTCGTAGGGATGACGCTTTTCTTATCTCCCCAAAGGAGTATTCAAATCACCGAAAAATGTGGGTTTGATCATGGTAAACCCCACTGGCCTCTAGTGTATTTAATCGACTAGATTTCTATAAAAATTCGAGCCGAAGCAGGTAGTGTATGTGATCAAGAGCAGTTACGAATGATCACTTCTACAATCTGGATGAAGAATTCAACCGTCTTACGCTATGTTGTCTTACACATCCTTGAGTCAGAATCATGCGACTCATTACATTTTTTTTCGACAACTTAAGTTTCAAGAACCGTCAAACTTAACAACAAATATATGCATGGTCGTGTAAGTCGGCTGGCAGCAATCCGACATAAATCTGTCATGAGAAGTTTCCAAGCATGATCCATTTTGTAACTAACTGACATATTTTAATATAGACCCCAACTCTGTTTTTTTTAAATTTGAATTCCTCATTCTCCTACGTAAATTCGTGAACCACATTTGATCTTCCTCCGCTGAGTAACCCCTAGTAAAAGGCGTAAAGCTTCCTTACACAACAGGAAATGGTTTGGAAATCAACGCAATTCCCGTTTTCTTGATACGAACGCTTTAGGACTGCCAAGTTTCTTATGACTAGTTATTTGACAATATATACATCATTTACATATTTTTTTCATAACTGTTGCCAAATTACTGTTCCTAATTCTTTAAAAAAATCTTTTGATGCCCACAGATAAGAAGCTACTTGACGCCCTTTTACAAATTGCGCCTTAGTAATTGTGGCAACAATTGGTGTGTTTTGGTTGCCTCACATTTGTCTTTTAAGTGCGTTTGAATAATGTCTGAGGCAACAATTTCTCAAGGTAGAAACGGTTGTCACGCAAGCAATACCCCCTCATAAATTAATCCTTATATTCACTCCGCAGTTAAACAAATTATCCCTGACTCTTTAACAATTCATGGGGTAGGGTAGAAAGTTTGGGTAGCTGACATTCATTAGAACTCAGGTGGTTTAAAACCACTCCCAACAGCACAGTGCAGACTTTTTTGTTTAAACGAACTTAGGACAAACTAAGATTAATCGGCGCCACTTTGAAATTTGTCCGTTTGTGGTTCTGAAACCAAACATCAGTGGCACCATTTTAAGTCGTTTGGGAGGGAGAGAGAGAGAGAGAGGAAATGGGGTAGTTAATAGTTTGGTAGTCAGGACACTGGAAAAAAACATTCTCGCCTCTACGTAATATGCAATCTCACTTGGATGCTTCCGTTCACCGGTCTCAGGTGTAAATGCTTTTGAGCCGCTGTTAGTGACTTTGCCGTCCACGGTAGGGGCAAAATAATAACAGTTTACAAAAAGAAGTTTAATTTTCAACGCATTTAAAAAAAAACTTGGAGTTATCGTGCAAAGGTTTAGGGACTGATCTGCAGTCCTCTTGAAGTCGCCTTGTATTCACACAAACTTGCGTTAATTTAAGCTCTCATTTGTTTAGCTGGATCATTTGACGCTTTGAATACAAGCGGTCTTTTGAAAATGTGGGTCGGTCGACATGGTCTGCAAAAAGGTCACATTTTTTGACGGATTAGCTGATTAAGTGAAGCGAAGGGGACCTTACTTAAAGTTCTATTTGAACAATTAAACATATGTTTGTGGTGATAGATCCAATGTTTTTTATTTTTCACTTTCTTGGGCCAATACCCAAATGTTTAATTTTTGTTAAAATAATGATCTTTAATTGGCGGTAAATAGCAAAGAATGCTTCTGCTCATTTTAATGAGAATTGTACTGGATGCAGCATTCTTACGTTACATAGCATATAGAGACAACGATTGTATCAAAAAGGATGATTATACACACCGGAATAATTTCCAAAATTTTGGTGGGAAAGTGATTACGCAAATTGTTGTTAAAAATATACATGAAATGCATTTTCAAGGCATCCGCACAGAAGACCCAGGTTATTAATAACTTGGAGTTGGTATTTAATTGCACGTTTTTTGATAACGAAACGGTACACTACCGGGAACACGTCGTTTGGATTGTTTGTCAGGCAATTGAACCATCGACCTGCTTGCCCGCAGACCGCTGCCAGCCTTCGTGCTCGCCCCTCGTCTGTCCCCGTCGTCTTCTGCTCTCTTCGAAGCAGAGCAGTTGGGGTCGCCTTCCGGGGTTTCAGCAGCCGGCTTGTGCGGTTCCTTCTCGTCGCCAGAGTGGACGTCTCGCTGTGCGCCAGCACGGGCTGAACGATGGCGCAGGGTCCGCGGGCCGTGGTGGACACAGGCGCGTTCAGGCGGACGGTGGCGTTTTGAAGAGAGGTCCACTTGGACCTTGGAAAGGGGCCGAAACTTCTCCAGACCCACTGCCACGTACTCTTCTGGTCCCTCGAATATCTCGTCGATCGTCTGCACCTGGAAGCAACAAGGCTTGAGACATTTTCTCCACAATTAAAGCTCCCATTTGCTAATGAAACCAGCAGTTACTATCTTACAATTAAAACGTTCGCTAAGAAAGAAAAAAATTGTGCTGGAGTTCTGAAAATAACTTAACAAGTCGCTGTCCAATTTCATCTAAAACTAATCGGAGTTTTGGGATAATAGCACGAAAACATGAGACAATATTACGGAAAGAATTGTAGGATGGTGTGACGGAGGATACGCCTTTTTATTTAAAGTAAGATTTAGTAAAACAGTCGATGAATACGCGACTGTGAGCGCTTGTAAAAACTCCTTAAATGGTCTAATTTTACTTAAGATCACAAATAGAAAACAATTCTTTGTTACTTGCTATCTGGTCAACTATGAACGACAATTAAATGTGCGTTTATGTTGCAGTTGTCGGTCGTTGGGCAGGTTAATTTGGAAGACAAGTGTGTAATTGGAGGGCACCTCATGCCCCTCAACAGCTACTCAATATGAAATCGATTTTCAATAAGCTCATATTTAAAGCAAAGTCAGCTTTGTCCCACCTCAGTCCTCACACCCTAAGCCATCATCTCAGAGTCCAGACTGGTAACGCAAAATTTCCATCTTTCCTGAGATAATTAGCAGACGAATTAATGGTTTTGTTCCTAATTTTCTGCGTCATGTAAGAAAGCATTGATGCGTACTTTAAGAATGAATTACTTGCTATCAGTTGAGCGATTTTAATTCACAGTAGTTTGTGTCGAATTCACAGGAAGCTTGTCACTGGCAGCATGTGTTTATTTAAAACAACTTTCTAGCTTAGAAAAATTAGATGACGCTTTATTATCTGCGGCCTTAAGTGCAACCTACTCTTGTGGAACGGATTTGAACAGTTCTGAAGGGATAAACTGCTATTACGAGTTAAGTTTCGCATTCTACTATGCGTTTGTGATTTGAGCAGTGAAGTGTGAATGCCTTTATTGCCCTATTCGGAATGAACAAAGTCAAGATGTCGCTAAGACAGGAAATAGCAAGCAATCTGTCTTGGGGAAGACCTGTTCCCATATTGATTTTTTGCCTTGGAGGAACACAGTATTGCTAACACGGACCTTTTGAATGACCTTAGAACAGTACTCTTACTCAGGTTTTCTTGTAATTTACTTTTTTTCCGGGGATGTTTGCCATCCAAAATCCACAAGGTGTGGATTTCAGCGTAGGTATCGAAAGTATTTTGCCGTCTTACCTCATGGCCTTCGAGTGTGTACAGCTTGTGAACGGGCTGACAGAGCTGAAGGCTGAGTTCCTGAAGCACGAAGCCAATGTTGTCTCTCACGCGTCGCTCAAGCAGCACCCGGTGTCGATGGAATGCGTCGCCATTTTGGTGCACATAGATGACTTTCCCGGTTTGCCGCCTGGACCTTGGTTGGCTGTGACACGGCACAACCGTGGCCGACTCGGCTCCGAGTTTGAGACTGTAGCTGAGCAGCTTCTGACCGCTTGGCGGCCGACCGGCTCGCCAGCCAGGCAGCAGGATCGATCGTTCCTCCAACCGGATGCCTTTGGCGCGTTGGCGGCGATCCGAGGCAATGTAGTGCCCGCCGTTGTTGAGTTCAGTGATCGTCTGGACGCGAGTTCGACCGCGGGGCGAAAAAATCGACCTCACACCATAGGGTATCTCGGGAAGTCGTTCGGTGAGAAATTCCAACAGTGCCTCAATGTTGCGGAAACGATTTGATTGGATAACGACCCTCACGCCCTCGCCGTGGCTGCTGCCATCAGGGTAAAAGTAGACGGTCTTTGGATGCGTCGACTGTTCTTGCTCCATTGTATTTGAAACACTTTTGCCTACCGCCCTCTTATATGGTAGAGGGATTGGCCAATCAGAAAGCAACGCATAGGCAGGTTGCCATGGCAGTGAGATCTCGCGCGCAATACTGGACGTTTCTTTTAATTTCCCAACTTCTTTTTTGATGAATTAATATGAAGATTGGTTAGCAGATGAGGATAAATACTTCTGAAAGCAAACGGCATGGACATCAATGTCCATCGCTTTTTGCGAAACTTTGAGACGTTGGGTAAGATGATGTGCTAAGCAGCTCTGACCTGATTGGTCAAGACGGCCATGCAAAGAGGCGTCTCTGAATATCAGCCCTTGGAAACAGTACCAAGACCAGTCGACCTTCCTCGAAGTGTGCTACCACCTGTCAACAGAAAATTTTCACACTCCTAACGG
>UXSR01001113.1:0-11362 GCA_900604375.1 Mesocestoides corti | reverse complement strand
AATTGAAGTATGAGGAAGTACGCTTCATTAAATAGTTCATTGTAAGCTTCATAAACAATGGAGCTTATCGCCTTCCGTTTCGGAAATCGGTTATGTGAGGTCAACGTAATCAACACTGTTAGCGGTGCCAATTTTCAACCAAGAGCCAGAACATAGTTTGGACGCATAAAGAAACCAAAATGTCCTACTCATTGTAAATAAGAGCAGATTTTATTCGACACAGGAAAAAATTCGAACCCAAGACTCATTCAGCGTCGATTAAGTGTGTCGTCAAAACGCCGCATGGTCATAATACTAAAAAGTATAGGTTCATTCAAAGATACTTAGGATGAATTTCATATTTGCATCCTGTTCAATATTAGACTGGTCCTGCTAATGATCAAATCCCGAGATTGTTGCATCGTCAATCTTTCCTAAGCGATATAAGTAAATGGTTGCTATGGTGAAGCATGCCTTGAAAGAGGGCGTTTAAATGACCAGCAACTGTCTGAACGGTTTCCACATCACCTACAACTTGACCAAGCGATTAATTTCGGTAAATTCAAATGTCCAATCCACTTTAAAGCTCCTAGGAGCAAACGGTACGGTTGTAGTAGAGTTTTGGTTGATGGAATTCTTACCTGCTCAGGTAAATTTGAGGCAAACGAAGTTGCCCACGATTGTGTTGTCATCCACGCAAAATCAATTCCTGGTAATTGTTCGTCTGAATTGCGACTGACACAATGTCCCCACACGATTTTCACTTCTAATTGCTCAAAATTAGTCCATTGCAGTAAACATCAGCCAACATCACTACCAATGAAACCTCAAAAATCGTGCAAATCAAGCATGAACAGAGTGAATTCGGGCAATCGGTTTGATTTGCACAGAACGATGTCTGCTAGAACACTTACGGACTGATATCGCCTATGAGAATATTTTCTAGCTGCTTCCAAAATGCGATGTGTAAGTGAGAAAATATAAGTTACGCCACTGTTTCTAGGGTAAGCGATTGTTAGGAATGACAAACTAAACGGCGACAAAACAGTATCTGGTAGCCATTTTGAAAAAAATATAACTTGACCTCACTCTAAGAAAGCAAGCTCAAACAAGCATGTCTGACATCTAGGTCAGAAGAAACAGCGGCGTTCTCCAACAACTCAAGCATCACATTGATGAGCAACGTGTTTTTCACACGACGTCTCAAGGTGAATTCACATGGATGTTGTTGTCTTGGTTTGGGTTCTAAGGCAACCTCCATAACTAAAGCATTCCAATCAAAGCAAAACTTTCTATTACACATGCAGCAATTGGTTGATATTTGGAGCACACCGACGCGTCTCCCTCCTGCAAACGCTTAGTAGCGTGGGTTAAGCAACGCCAACTCGTGCCTTCACACAAGTTGATGCTGTTTATCTTCAGTACACAATTCTGATCCACATACTCGCTTAAGTCACCTACTGTTAATTATAGGCAACAAGAGCCATCGGCATTGAAACCTAGACGTTTCGCTTACTTGCATGTCAGTATATTTGAGGGAGATCTTTTGTCGTTAACAGGAAATATACAACAATGGAGACAATTCGATTAAAGTTAAAACTTAGACCCAAAAGAGATGTCGCGTAAAACCAATCTGACTTTTCTTAGTTTGAAATGTGTTTCCAATTATTCACCCTCACAACTAATTATCTCTCCTAGGCTCCCACACCCACGCAATTGGTAAAAATTGTCCCACACAGAACATTTCACATTATTATTGTTATTATTATAAACAATTAATGTCAGTCCAAAGCATTTGGTGAAGAAGGTTAACGTTGAGGTTAACTTCCGCAGAAGAGATTGAAGTGAGACACGGCCACAATTCCTCAACGTTCAATCACTTGGCTACAGCTGAGCTGGTCATTTTTAGTCGCTGATGCAATCGCCAACATGGAAAAGGCTCCAATCAGTACGATTTATAAATGCAAGGTACCCTTCATGCATGGACCTGAGGTGTCCGACATCGCGTACATGCTACTCGACAGGTTCGATTATTCGACATTACCAAATACGGTCTTAATTCAAAGTGTGAGTTAACTGGACAGCACTTTTCCTCGAAGTTGCAGAGATGCTTCGAGATTAAATTTTCATCCTGTGCAGTGTAGAGTACCGGGGCCCTAGTATGAAAATAACTGGAACAACAGAACAGGCTTTATAG
The DNA here is from genome assembly GCA_900604375.1 of Mesocestoides corti. NCBI lineage: Eukaryota > Metazoa > Platyhelminthes > Cestoda > Cyclophyllidea > Mesocestoididae > Mesocestoides > Mesocestoides corti. The sequence goes on along the minus strand of UXSR01001113.1, from coordinate 9,186 downwards.
ACCAATCACAAACAAGAACTACGCCTCAGGCGCCGTCCAACCACGCTGGCTGCGCCGCTCATTATGTACCTCTTCCTATACGCATCTGTCACTTATTGGCTAAATATTTTCCTCTGATGCCATTGGAACGCAGAGACGGAGGATTAGTCGAGGCTATGGTGGTCCAATATGTCTGCGCCCAATTGTATTATTACAGCAGCTTCAAGCCTATTGACCGTGGTCTACAAAAAGCATTTAATAGCACTTGCATTCGTCTTTAACACTTAATTTCAGTGTCAACAGATTGCATTATTTGAGTCAGGGCACCTAGCGAACATCATCGAAAATATACGTGAGGATTTGTTTGCGTGGTAATCTTTTGCAAAACTGCATCTGTTTACGAAACGATGTAGAAATTTTACATGCTGTTGGTTCTGTCCTAAGTCCTTGGCGCCAAAACTCCGCATAGCCGAAAACGCGGCAAATGATCTAGTCAAATTACCTAGCCGTAGTTCCATTTAAATCATGCAGGATATTAAATAAATGTCAAAGATGTGAGCAGGAGATGAAGTGGGACATTCTGCATTTTAGTTGGGGCCACTTTGAAGATAACCAAATACATTCCTCTAGATGTGGTATTAGGTCAAGTGTCTTTAATTTACAAATTAAGTGGTGTAGAGTATCTCGGGCATCACATCGATGAATACGGAATCAGTTTCATGACTGGGAAGGCAGCAGCAATGAAGGGGAATCAAAAACCAGAACCGCCATGAATCTCACGTCGTTTTTCAGTTTAGTCACATTCGTCTCCTATGGCTACTTGCTTCAATCGAATTCCAAGAAAATGATGCTTAATGAGAAGGTTAAAACTGTTTTTAGGCTATAAAGAATGCTAACGCAGTCACGAGCTTGTGCTTCTAAAAGACAAGTGCACAACTTGTCCAGGGAAGGAATGCCTCCTAAAGTGCTTTTGTTGCAGTTCGACAAAAGTGTTGGATGGTCGTAATGAGCCAAAAGTATCAGCCAGCTCAGGCCTTCTTAATCACACTGCTTATGCACTTTGTAGTGAAAAAAATCCGTTTTTCAATGGGGGGTAGCGAGTTCACGAATTTTACCGATCATGATCCCGTGATTTTTGGGTTTCAAGTAGCATCTTACGAGTAATGCCCATGTGATACTATGACCGCTTCGCAACACACAACTCGTACTCGCCACGGTGATGGGAGTGCTAACTTAGCAACCTCGGTTTTATTTAAAAGAGCTACCTGCAGCGCAGGCTAGCGATGTAGAATTACAGCAACCTGGTCAAATCTGCAGTTTAAATCCGGAAGAGCTGCCATCCACCATTGTTCTACGTAAATTCGGGGCATCGATAGACTGACCCTAAAATCATCTGCGTCCTCGCCTTCTCTTTCGGCTGACTCCTTCTCAAAACCACTACATTTTGGACAAACGGGCAACACTATCACACTAGTCAACATTATCTAGTTCTAGTGTGACCAGAACTGATTTAGAAAGAATGTGAAGGCTGCGTAGTATAATGATTCGAAAACTGTACAAACAGCTGCACTTCTGGTTGCAATTTGAGAGAAAGCTAAGTCGAGAGAATCGGAAGCAGTACTTGCAATGCATTTATGAAAGATGAAAGAATCAAATGTCTACGCACTGTTGCTTTCCAAGAATGCTGTATACGCTGTTTTTCGCTCAGAAAGGCCATACATGACAGGAATCTGCGACGCTCAAATGTTATTGCATAGCTTGAACCACCACCCCCTCCTCATTCAGTCGACAAGCTATAAAACGCAGACTGCGTACACAGAGGTGTCAATGAAACTGTTGCTGTCTCTCCCTCTGACGCAATCTGCCTGAGAGTTCATCGTCACTGCGATCAATGTAACTCTAAGTTCTTTTAAATGAGTCCATGAAATTTAGAAATTATGCAGACAATTTATGTCATACTGGCACTGGTTTCGATTGTTAAGGCAGAAACTCCATCCAGAGAAGAACGCGATGACATCATAGAATTTCTCACGAAGATACGTGAAGCCGTTCGGCCTCCTGCCAGCAACATGATGCTTTTGGTATGTACATGAACAATCCAAGCCACAATGACAGCTTTGTTACTAATTCTTTTTGTATAAAAGACATTACCCATTGGCGAAATTTCTCATTAGGGTGTATACAATTATCAAAGGATTTAATTTTATCCACAAACGTGCTTTTTGTTGCAGAACTATTCAGTTGAATTAGAACGCATGGCACAACGATGGCTAGCTCAATGTGTCCATAAACGGCCGGACCCAAGAATCGATCAAGAATTCCGAGGCATCCTAATGAACACCGCGCAATATCTCTACAAAGAGCCAGACTTTCATAGAGCAATACGAAATTTTATTTATTCCTCAGAATCATACAATTATGACAGCAATACATGCAAGTACCCTTGTGAGGATTATAAGAAGGTAGGTCAGGCTACTTCATCACAACCATTCTGTGCTTGGGCGATTGTCTGAATTGGCTTGCCTCATTTTCATCTGACGCTAATAACCCAAGCACTACTTCATTGTATTCTCTCTTGAGAGCATAGAAAAGTGCAGAAATGCTAGGGCTATGATAAAAACGACTTGATAGCAGAGCTGGTTGCAGTTCACCTGAGCTTCCTTGCAACAAATAACACAGTATCCGCTTGCTTCACATCATTAGTTTATAAGTAATATCAGATTGGTTTGAGTTTATGCAAACACCACGGAGTGTCATTTTGTATATACGTCAAGTTTTCTGTATCCACAGATGGTGCAATCTCACTCGACGGAAGTTGGCTGTGCCATTCAGCAGTGCCAACATCACCTACATCCTAGTGTGCCAGATTTCCGAGTCGCGTGTCTGTACAAATCAAGGTTAGTTAATTGAATTATATCTCTAAATTCGAGATGCTAGCATAACTAATTATTCGCATTCTTCATCATGTAGAAAAGTGTGAAATATCTACCGATAATTTGACTTATGTATTAGTGTCTCACGTACTATTTTTTAGTGGAATGGTACCCCAGATGAAGCCTTACGAAACGGGACAAAGTTGCAGCGCTTGTCCTGAGGGATTTGAGTGTTACCGAAAACAATGCAAAATGTCGGCTCAAGGCCTCTCAACCTCAAAATATACGACGTCTGACACAATGATTACTGATCTTATGGATTCAGACCTCATAACTTCCGAACCCACACAATCTTCCAGCACAGTGTCTTCAAGTTTAGTTTCCACAGCGTTTTCTTCAAAAACACCTGACTTAAATACATCAGTTACCACGGACGATGATCTCACACCACCCACATCCACGAAATCTGCATTCACTGTGCCTTCAACGTCAGTTTACACAACTGCTTCTTTGGAGAGTTCCGTCCCAAAGATCCCCGATCCTACAGGCTCTGGTCTCACACCAACCACATCCACGAAATCTGCCTTCACTGTGCCTTCAACGTTAGTTTCCATAACCTTCGCTTCCAAGCCTTCCATTTTAACTGATTCTCGTTCAACAACTTTTGACCTCACCAAGCCTCAGCCCACTACATCTGCTTCCATTGTTATTTCCACTTTTGCACCTCTGGTTCCTGCATTGCTTCTAATTAAAATCTTTGCATGAATCCAGATATTGCATGCCATAAACCTGTGGAGCACAATATATAGATTTACTGGTAAAGAATAAATTTGCTTTTGCGTAAATAGTCTCATCTCTTTCAAGAATAAAGTGTCCTAATTTTGCCAAGTGTCATGGAGGTTAGTCAAATGACTTAGGTGGAGAGAGTAAAACATTAATCAAACGAATTCGAATTAATCAGTCAAAAGAGCCACATTTGTCTTCTTAAAAGCGGTTGTCGAAACTTGTAGTCCCAATCTCCATGAGAAAACCTGTTAATTTAAGTTGAAAATTGTCGTAATGAACGGTCAGTAAACAAGTTCAGGTCAAGCTCGTGACTGTGCCAATTAATGCTGTGTATTTCCAATGATCACGCCTACACACTCATAAAAAAACAAACTTGGCTGACCTGAAGCCAAAAAAATAGTTGCATCAGCTGTCGCCTTGTAGTGGCTTGTTGTCTAGCCCTACCTTACAACCCTCTAGTTAACAGTCCGTAACAACTCCAGAAGGTTGGAAAAAAAGGCGACAGCGAACACGATCGTTTATTAGCGCCACGTCAGCCAAGTGTGTCTTAGTGTGTGTATGAGTGAACGAATGACAGGCATCTGATGCAGTAACCAATGGAAAGGGGATGAGTCATTGTCATAGTTAGGTCAGTAATCAGGGCTCACTCAGGCGCGATCGCTGTTACTCCACTACAACCTGACCTGTTGCTGTTCTCGCATTGTTACGGGATGTTAATTTGTGGTTATAAGGCAGCACAAGCATATCACTACACGTTCTTAAGGTGATTGTGAATTTCGCAATGCTATACATATTTTAACCATAGGTACTTTTGGTGTAAATGTTAATTCCCCATCGCCAGTTTTCGTCATTGTTTACACCAATGCCCCAAACACCCATGACACCCGACTGACAACCCTATCTGTGTTAATCCGCTTCCATCCATCAATTCAAGGTCACTCTTGTGTTATATGAGTGTTGACATTCTGACACATCACTCGGTCTTTGGCTGAAACGTGGAAAGGTCGGTTCTAGCATTCGACAGTGAATCTGGGTACCGGTTATCCGGGTGGGTGCTGTCTTGGTTACGGGCTGACGGCGCAAATTCGTCGACGTAGGTGAGATGGGTGATAAAGGGATGGAACAATTACTCTGCCGCTGGTGCGAAAATTGTAATGAACTATTTACAAATGAGCGTCAGGGAAGTGCATTCACTAGTTAATCAAATGCCACAGATTGCCAATTACTGTTGGCGTTCGATGTTCACTCGCGCGCTTTGATATAGAGGAATAGATTGGTCAAATGACACTGATTGCTAACCAGTAGAGCTTACTAAGCCGCTACAAAATGACTTTGAACGTGTTGATTAGCATCTCAACATTAAACACTTAACTGTTGCTTACTCTGTGGACAAATCCAAATTATAAAGCACGCACAAATAGACGAAAAAGCATCACATCCAGAAAAGTCTTAACTGAGAAACAATGAAAGACACGAATTTTATACTTGCCTTCTTGTTAGGTTGAAATTACAGTTCATCTTCTCAAGAAAAACGATTACGTTCAATCACAAAGATGTCTACTTCAAGAAAATTTTCCGTATTGGTTTGCCTTTTTAACACCTTAAATGTACTCGAAGTAACAAAATAAACCTCTAAAGAATAGATTTAAAATGAAGAATACTGAGAGTAGGCAAAACGAATTTGCCAGAAAACAAATAACAATAAAATAGCGGATACCTAAACAACCAAGAGAATCTAAAAAGTCTAGTAAACACATCTAAAACCAAACCACGATAAATACACGTGTTATTGCACTATTTTTTTGTAAACAGTGCGTGGTACAGAACATTAGGCCTCCGCAAAATAAGTGTAAGCGTCAAATGAGAGAAGAAAGCTACAAGGACCACTTCAGTGAAGTTACTTAAATCTTGTGGTACAATAACTTGGATCCATCAGAGATTGACATGTAAACTACCGCCATTAGTAGGAGACTGTAATTTGTGATAAAACGTTAAAGTAATTTGCGGTCGTTTTCACGACTTATGCGTCAATTAGATCGCAATAAAAGAACCAACAGCCGTCTAACAAGGTATTGGTAATGATTTAATGTTACCATGACCGCTATGGTCCGTCAAATCAATTTGTTGTGAATTGTGTTTATTCAACATCTTAATCCGATCGATTCGCCTCCGATACAAGGCTCCCCTTCTCGCAGCATGGCGACAACCGCGCAAATCCTCAACCCCCCTTCATTCACACGTATATGTATCTTGGATTAACCTCACACATAGATCTCGATGTTAGCACGGTTATGACTCACACACCCGAGCTATAAATGCACACGCACAAACCCACCACGACACAACTTCGCCAGGACCTCGAATAAACGGTTGACTGTCTGTCCTTCCACCGACTTCGTCTTTGTTGGGGTAACTCGAGGTATTAGTCATCCCCAACAAATTTATTGACCTGAATATGTAAAAAGTGTACAAATACTTAATATTTGCAAGTACCTGAATTAAAATTTATACATGAAGTCCAGTTATCAAATGACGCCATTTCTAATTGGGCATAAACTTTTGAGAAGAAGCCTGCTCTCACAAAAAAGGGTTGTATTCAATATTTTTCAAGTGAACTTAAATGTTACATCGCAAGTGGCCAAACTTAAAAAGGAAACCACTAGCAACCTGCTTTTAAAGTATAGCTAAAAGATTGAGTAGTAAAATTAAACAAAGGACACTATGGTAAAATAAAAAAGTATGCCTTGAAGTTGCAATGAAATCAAGGGATGAGAGCGCATAAAGTTTAAAATAAATCAGGTGATAAATTGCAGCTTAGCTAAATTAAGAATGTTAGATATCCTATGCTTGCTAGTGTTATCATATTAAGGAGTTATTTTGTTGCTTAGACCACATTACAATGAATTCAAGAATCCGTTGCCCGAAATTAAGAGCACAATTTTAGTTTAGTTACATTGAAGTGATGCATATTTATAAAAGTAAACCTTCATATTTTTGTCTAGGCACAAATATAATTACGATAAAGTGTATTATTAAAAACGAAAGAAGGTGCACCGGAATCGATTCGTTTGATTAAATTTTCGAGCGCAAAGATCCATAATAAAAACAGAAGGCCTTAATGAAAAAAAAACTAATTTTTTTATAATGCATAAAACTTTAAGTGTTGTTGTAACAATTACTTCTTTTCTAGTTTAAGTTTTTGTTTAGTGAAGTCGATGATTTAAAATTTGGGCCGGCGCTATAATTGTGGATAGGAAATATTTACGAGATGAAGGGCAAAAAAGCGTTAAGAGATCTGTTTGCCGGAGCCAAAGAATGCTCAACACTTAGATTATCTTCCTTTGAAAAATGTAATGCTTGCATTATTCTCATTTTGTTAGTAAATGAATCTCAAATTGCAGCGCACCTCTCAGAATCCTTAATTTGTCACGCTAGTGATGTAAGAATTTGAAACACGGTAGCATTTTTTAGCTTGGTGACTCGGTTGTCCATGATTCAAGTCCAGCTGCGGGAGCCGATCATTTAAATGTTGGAAAGCGTATTCGCACCACCACTAAAGGTATATTTCCGTCGGTGCATTGGTCTGAAATAACCTACTTTGCATTGGTTTTCATATTTTTGCGATTCATTTTTTGCAGTCAGTCGACGTGGTACCTCGTCCCGCACCCAGGCAAGCTCAAATAGCGATTTCACACCTTTTATTCCTTTCTATTCACGTGGATTTATCTTACGATTAAATTGGTATCCTAGGGCAAAGCCAGGAATCGCTTGCGGTGTCGACGCATGTTAATTGAAAATACGGGTGCTGTAAATGGTAAGCGCTTTGTTATTTAAAAAAAGTGGCAAGCACTGTTTATTCAGTTTATCGTTGTACGTTTTTGCACGAGTTTTGTCACAGTGTCGTCATTTCAGATTCAACACTAGAATTGTCCCTCGTGCCACTCGCAGTTGATCCCTCAAGGAGTGCCTTATCTCCCGCTGGTGAAGAGGAATGTGCAGGTGTGTCAGTAAAAATTTTTGTATTGTTTGCGTTACGTGCTGGACCCAGACTCACTCCGAGCATCGAGTTGATTAGAAAAAAATATACCGAAGTGGTTGTTATCAACGGAAAAGTAAAATGTCTATGTTTTTTTCCTTCGTTTTCAATTCACTCTTAATGTTTAAACTGGCACGAGCGAAACTCGATGTTCCCACCTGCAAGTCTCCCTGTGCCATAATCTATTCTTCAAAATTAGTGTACCTTTGTGTTATTGGGTGCGTTTTACTTTTAGCTCCCTCAACGAAATTCAACCGACCATTGAAGCGAATACATCACGTAAAAGTAGTTCAACGTGCATTTTTGTTTGTAATCTTACTAAATCAGTTATGTACTGTAACTGTGCTTTGATTTTGAAAGGCTGACCGCACGAGGCTTCGGTCGCGCCGAAATTTAATAAATCCCGATCTCACCACCGCTGAATCATTTGTCATCAGTTTGAATGAATCCTCAAAAATATCGTCAGTGGAGCCTGACGATGGTGGTAAAATGGGTAAGAACGTCATATCTGCTAGTGGAACTTTTAATGTCAGTTCTGCGGAGTTGTCATTTGTTTTATATTCATTTTCTCTAGATATTTCAACTATCAGTTTGAAGAAGGCACAAACTAAGGTAGGTTTTTGATTTGTATGAAGTCACGGCTATATTCTATTTATTATTGTCTTACCTCGTGCTATTTTTTAGCGGTCAAAGAGAAAAGTACGCTCCCGCCGTAATCTCGTGTCGTCTACGGAGGATATAAATAATTCAACTTTCGAGATAAGCATTGCTCCAATCGAAAAACAGTCAAGCGATCGGACTGAACGTACGTCGACCTGATTCCAATAACAGACTGCTCTAAAGCATATCAAATAACTACAATTTAGAATCGATAGTAAAGCATGAATCTAAAATCATGATAATAGATTACTTCCGAGTATTTTTTTAACTGCGCATTGATTTCAAGTGTGAACGAACACGAGCGACTTAAATTGACCCATTTGTGCTTACGCTCAGCTGCGCAAAAGGCTTCCAAGTGCAGCCAAAGTTGCCTCATTGCTTGCCAGTTAATCGGAAGCTGTAGATGAGTTGAGTGTATGTGATGTAGAGCTTAACAAAGATGGAGGTGCATATATGCAGGGCTGATTTGAGTTTCATAAAGTGCAGCTACTGTGTGTGGGTACATGTCGGGATGGAGTTTACACTGAAAGACGTAGGTGCACGTGAAAGTTGGAGTAAAATGTCGACAGAGAAGAGAGAAGTAGCCGATGACGTGGAAGATTGAGTGAAGTGACTTTTTGTGAATTGTAGAGTCAGTGATGCTCGACTCAGTGGTGTCGGGTGAGGAGAGGTCGATTGCACAGGTGAGGAATAATGTGTGTGGTGTGTGGAAGTGCGGTGTCACGGTGAGTGTGTGTGTGTGTTTAGTGTATTGAACGTGGGAACATTGTTTTGTGTGTGTGTTGTAGGTGCCGAAACGCAAGATGACATATCGTGGACGTCGAGGCACAAGAAGCAGTGGCGGTGGTAATG
>UXSR01001112.1:0-11365 GCA_900604375.1 Mesocestoides corti | reverse complement strand
TCACGTAGCCCAAAATGCGTGAACCACGCACATAACGCATTCACTTTCTAACACGATCCATTACTTGTGATCCACTAGAGAGTTTCACTTTACATCTACTGGGTAACTGCTTCAATGTTCATGGACTACCTTCCCTCCTTTGTAAAGGCCCTACGGCCGTTTTACATTGGGCAGCAGTTACGGTGACGAGCAAACCTATAGCCCAATTGACTACAAAATTTGCTTGTTCTACGATTACAGCGGGTGGAAATCTAACTAGGATTGGAAATTGAAATGAAGGAAAAAATTTACTGCTGGCTTTTGAAAAGTTAATTTGTATCATGAATTTTTTAAACCAGATTTGTTGGGTTATGCATACGAAGTGTTCTTTGTGTTACTGTTTTTCGAGTGTTTTAAAGGTATTATAGTCGACGCCAGTTATCATTAAATGCGCGTGTTTTCTACTATCTCCCTTGATTTATTGAGATTGAAATTAGTTAGTTAAAACATTTGCTGGATCATAACAATTAGGTTAAGACTATAACAATACCTGTAGTAAATGATGGTTTTAAAACGAAACTTCGAACACTCTGAATCACCATTATTACCACTGGACAATAACTTCTGTCTTTTCGATTATTGAACAAAAAGAACGTCTTCAGGCACCGACATCGTGTCTGTCAAATCGGCCGTTTCACAGACACGATACTGCCGAGAAATGAATAGCATACCAGACCTAATAATGATACAAATCAATGCAGTCATAACATCTTCAACATAAAAATCGTATTACACTTTGGGTATATACGGTCAAAAAGTATCTTTTGCCGTGACTTGTACGCTCCTAATCATTACTACATCTAAAAAGTAGTTGTGCATCTGAGATTTACTCAAGTCTTCAGATAGTTTTTTTCTTAATTAATTTTGTTTTAGCAATGCTTAAGGTCTACTTAAAACAATACTAAATTGTTCTACGAATCTGCCGAACGGGGCCCTCGAAAGCTGCAGTGGACAGTGAATATGAAAAAAATTTGGCAATCACTTTCACGATATTTGACGGGAAATTATATTCGATAGCAAAGTGTTGTTATTTCGAGGTCACTTCGACTGGTAAAAGCATCAATTGTGGCCATTGTGTGTGATAGCCCGAAAACAGTCGTTGGTGAACTCAAATAATCGGCAGCAGCAAATTAATTTTTGCATTTAAACACTCATTTTGCTGTTGCTGCCTATCAAAAGTCACTAAAATGTAATCATGTAAAACAGTTCATTCAACTGAAACCTGCTTTGTACTTGTTATTCATGCCTTACGTGGGTTTACATCAGATAGTTTCTGCGAAAAATTGAGACTAGGATTTATTTATTTTATAATTTCTAGCCTACTGGTCGTTCTGGCTAATGAGCAAGCAAGACGACCTCAAATTTAGGCGGACCTACCTAAAAAATACGAGGCGTATTTTTGAATTTTGATAGTTGATCCTCATTTGTCATGTTTCCTCAATGTATTGACTATGTAATATGACGCGCATTTGCACTTTGTGCAATTATTAGAGTATTCCCAACTTGTATGTTGCACAGGCAAACTGTGAACTAACTGAGATCTCTCGTTTGAACAACAAGCACGACATCAAAGGGATGAACATCGATTGCAGCTGCAAACATTCGATTCCAAATTTATCAATAAACGTGCTGGATCTGGTCTCAGGTGACCGGAAAGCATCAGTAAACAACAGACACACAAAACGTGAGCCACTAAAGGCTCTACAATTACACGGTGCTGCCAGTAAAGGCGAAATCGTGGGACTAAACGGCTGTGTGAACATTTAGAATTTGGCATTAAACCCTAAATCTAGAGACAAAGGCTATGTGCAACAGTATAATACAATCTGATTAATAGTCGAATGAAATTGCGAAAATGGAAATCCCTCTCGTACGAGCGTAAGTGTGTAAATCCGAGTAGAAATTCTGATTTTAAAATAACTAGCAAATTTCGCCGACAGGCATTAAGCTGGAGCATAAAAGTGCGGCATAGCTGGTGTCCAAATCCTAGCACTTACTTCGAAGCGTAAGGTCCTGTGAAAAACGCTAGGAGCTTTAATGATGTGTTCTGCAGGTTTCCGTGTGAAGGTTTTGATTAATTAACTCTGTACACTATTATCTAATAGTTGTGAACCAATTTGCTTCAATTATTACTTGGGGTATGAAGGGTTGTAAGACTGTCATAAATTTAAAGGCTTAAAGCATGTCGAAATAAGTTTCTAATTGTATAAAAATTATATCACTTATATACGCAGATGTGCGAAAAACCCAGGTTGTTACTATGAAGACAACAGCACTGATTTCGATGATAAAGTTGAGTGCTTTAGCAGATAAAGGTGGAGAATATGCAAGTAAATCATGCAGCAATCGATTCACTTTCACAAGAGCGCCTGGGTTACTAAACACAGACTGTGACGACTGATTACGGGAAAAGGTTTCTAGTCTTGAAAATACCGACTGAATCATTCTCATTTTTAGTTCACCAAAGGTTATTCCCGTGTACAATGGTAAGAAATCTTTTGAAAAATGGAACATTAAAGGTCGTCTACGAGTTGACACAGACTAAGGTGGTAACCAAAGACGTGAGGCCTCATTAAGGAGCTGCACATAAGCATTCGTGTAAATGTTATAAAGTACGGAGAATTTATAACATTAATATCATGTTAAAAAATAATTTTGGTTTTCTAAAATGCCCACTCGGTGAGCAGAGCCATTCTGAAAGCGTTTATCACCATGGGTCGGGAGAAGTCACTGAATTTTACAAAGGAGTGACACCGGTTGTTCTCTGATACAGACTATAGAACTCACCGTACGACCTGGCTGAGTTTGGCCATCAGTCCGGCGATGCGCTTGGTGGCGGCAATCAGCTCGTTGTCGCGACTCGACCAAAGCCGCGCCTCCTGATGCAGTGCATGCGCAGCAGCCTGAAGGGACACAGTCGAGGGGCAAAAATGATGCGAGTTTGGTCAATTTGGCAAAACTTTGTTTTTATATTCTTTAAAATAATTTCTAAAATAGCTCGTTTAGAATATATCTCATCGGAAGCTTGAAGTTTGTATGAGAGGTAAATTAAGGGGCCGTAACTATTCGATCTTGGGGCAGTATGTGCCTATTGGTTAAGTGTTGCTGAATAAAAGTAGGTGGATGGACTGACATAATATGGAATGGATCTACACAGAAAGAGGGCGATTCACAACAATGAAATATCTATGGGTTGAGGCAAGCGCTCCCACAATAGACTCCAAATTAAAATTTCAAATAAATAATTGCGACACGATACGACAACCGACAAATCATGGGATATGTTAAGTGGAGGGTATTTTGCTAGGTGGTATACAACTTATTACTTTGTTCAGTCTACAAATATTTCCTCGATATTGATATTCACAATAAAGCAAGATCATACAATAGAAGATCAGCATACCATAATTGGCTGATTTTCCTCTGGCATGGGATAGTTGAATTCATCCTCAATGTCTGTTTCAGGGGAAAGAGGACGGGAATTGTCGTCACTTCGACCACAGGAAGGCCCACCTACGAGTAGACAGTGCACATGATCGCAGTTGCAACTTATAACAGACGATAATTGTGCTCACAAGAAGCTGGCCCCCAAAGTACAAAAAGATTACACAAAAGTATTTTCTTTCCGGAGATTGAAAAAAGGCTACTTGAAATGTATTGCGGTATCTCTGGGACGAGCAAGCATGACAATGCATACAGCTTGCTACTGTGGGGTATGCGACGCATCAAAGTAGGGAAAAATAAGTGCACTACAATTTACAACAGCATACAGCGAGTGGTTCCCCGAGTGAATCTCATGTCATGTCAATCAGCAACTGATTAGAATGTGAAGCGAACTGGGACTGACCGCGTGGATGTTCTAGCAGCACCAAACCAAGGACGGGGTTTGTCAGTTACACTTACACACACAGCGAGACGTTTTGATTGGCCGTAAAACCAATACAGGGGATCGTATACAAGAGCATTTGGATTTTTTATTCAAGCTCCGAATTTTGATTAGGGCCGGTAGAGAAGAGTCCTTGAGAAATATGCGGTTAAGTAGGGATGCAATAACTAGACCATGTGAGGCAAAGTCAGATTATATATGTAGGCGCCGTCGAGTAAGATTTGGTTTTTCATGCGATTTCCCCGGGGTGTGTCCACGTGAATGGGAAGACTCCGTTTTTAACGAACGAACATTTTGGAGCTAACGGGAACGGACTGGGATTGGAATGAAGAGGCATCGACACCACTACCACTTTCAACGCCGCACCCGTTTATCATGTGGGAGGAGGCGATACCTGGTAGAAGGGCTGCAAATAAAGCAGGTAGCCTGTGGCAAGGTTGGACTGTAAAAGGTCCACCTGGACCGTTTCCTTTCATACTAAGTTGACCTAAGTGGAGCAGCTTTGTCCGCAGTCTCCAGATCTGGGCTTTTTTTCTAAGAGGCAACTGAATATTCTAGCAATTAATTGGTCTACTGTCACAGCCAAAGTTAATGCATTGATATAAAAATTTTGCCAAAGCAATTTTTTGTGCAAAATGTGGTTTGGAGTCTCGTTTAAAACATTATTTTGAGATAAAATTAAAGCTTTTTGATACATTGGTATTGCTTGAATTATTTCAAATACAAGGTTAATTTGTCGGGTAAAGCTTCTTTGAAATTTAACGCACATTTTAGCAGTAAAGACAATTTATGACCACCGCTGCAGTGTAAAATACCCAGAATTACAGTAAATTGATGCCATCGACGCACACTGAATCAAACTGGTTTGACCAGGGGTTAAAAGAGAGGCGCCCAAACTTCTAACTGGTCTTGAATGAAAACAAATAGAGCACCAAGCTGAAGAGTCAATTTTACTTGAATAATCAAGGGACACCCTTTTCCAAGCCTTTCAGACCAAAATGTAGCCCAAGTATAAGACTTACAAACTTCGCTATTTTTTCAATCAACAGCACTAGCCATCCAAAAATCACAGTGCAAAAAAGTGTACATTGAAAACCCCTAGACGTATTGAACCACAGATAAAATTTCATTAAGTAGTATAGTGCCTCTCGTTGACCTCTTACATCACGATTACCAACATCCGTAGTCGGCGTTTTGAGCGCTTCACGAAGCCCTGTGGCGCCGTATTAGACCGCCCTGTCTGGATGTGTGGGCATGACTCATTTGTGCGGACGCCAAGCCTCTCGGCGTGGCACGAGGAGCGCCGCCGTCTCTGCCCGGCCCCTGCTGTACAGCGAAAGGGGTGCGTGCGCACGCGCGCAATGAACGGCACAAATTGCGTGAAACTAGGGCCTATGAAAGTGCCATGTGTCTAGGAGGAACGGCACTTGCTGAGCTCTGACTGGAAATTACAGTCACGATTCTGGTGCACACCACTCCACCACACTAGGCAGGAACCCTATTCGCAGTTTAAGAGGCGAGGGCGACACACCCAAACAAACAGCGAAGGCTTCCAGAAGTGTCACGGCGTATGACCATTGCTTTCGTGTGAGTGATTTTAACAGGATACAACAAATGATTGTAAGAATGTATATAGAAAGTAACAGTACGTTGGAAAAATTGCTAGGGGTCGATAATCGTCCCAAAATATGCGATTTCCGCACATTGATTCAAGCGATAAACCAGGAGTACAAAGATAAGTGATTTATGCAGTTTATGGTCTTCCAAATAAGCTGTTTTACGTCCTTTGGCAGTAAGCTAGGAAAAATCAAAGCACCTAGTACAGCACATGTGCAAAACATACATATTGAAGTCGGAGAAGACGAACTCGAGTTTCGAGTAACCGATCAAGCGAAATAACATTGATAACAATACTACGTGGTTTACGTTCTGTTCCCTAAATTTCCATAAAGCTCATAGGAAATGAGAGAGCGGACTTGAATAATGCTAATTTTCGAGTCCGAAATTTATCTAACAGTGACTAAAAGGCATTTTGGTACACAGCAGTGCTTATAAATCCTTAAATTAACCAACGTATTACCACTGCCAGTACAACCTATCCTAAGAATTGTGCATTCGAAATAACAAGAACCATACTGCTTTCCACACAAATGACTTTTGCGAGCATTCACATACTTCTACACACACAGTGAATAAACCCATCTGTTATTGTAAGGAAAATATGCGAAAACGTCACCGTCGCGTAAAGGTCATCGAACAGGACGTGTGAACGACCATCAAATGACTAGACGTTGCTGAACCTCGAAGCAAAACGCCTACCCAAGAATTCATTTACTAATGTCCAGGGCTGTTCTGTTTTAGTCACTGTTTTGTCTCAGACATAATTTTAAAATCCAAAATTATATTATGTAACTCCTTTGTTATCCAAAATTCTAGTAACCATACACTTAGCTCATCCACATGGTTGTAAAGCAGGCAGGATTAACAGTTAACCAGCTAGAACGACAATCGTTGCAATCTAGCTACCGGAAAAAGTCAAAGACTACCGGAGAGCTTAAACAGACCTACATCCCATCACGTCCAAACCGCAATCAAGAGCGACACTCTTGTGGATGGGCATTTTGATATTCTTATCAATATCAGTTCCTTGTATTTAATGTTGCAGGGTGATTTATGCCCCCACTAACGGGACAACCAATCAAACTAGATCACTGTGTATAACATACACTGTACAGTAGGTACAAAGGTACTACCACTAGGAGACAACGATTGTTTGAACCATAACTTCATGGAGGGCCATCGTGTAACTTCCGCATTTCAATTAAGAACTATCTTACCGTTTATTTTCTGCGACTATTTCCAACCTTCCGTCGTATTTCGGCTAAGTACATAAGCCTTTGTCCGCGTACTGAATTGGTACGGTATTTACATGTACTATTTGGCGTGTATCGTATCAACCTCTGAACATTTTGGTCGGGATTACTTGCAACGAATCGGATGTAGCCCTTAAGTATGCATGGTTCTACTGACAAGGCCATACGTCAAACGGTGATTTACACATTGAAGTGACAGTCCACCGACGATTACTCACGGTCACATGCACGGTAACCATGCGCACAGTTATTTTTCTAAAAAAAGAGCAGAATACATGGATTGACGACTAAAGAAACAGTAGTATCCATCGTAACCCGCCACTTTCATATTTCCTGGGCAAAAATGTTTAGAGGACCACATTCCCATAAGCTCATCGGATTTATAGAATTGAACCATGGATAACATCGCTTTTAACTTAGAGAGAGCTAATGGACACAAGCTTGTATTGAGGCCAAAGCGATACTGGAAGCTCGATCCCCGAGGTAAACATAGCAAACCAGACAAAAATACCTTGCACATGAAGCTGCCGCATCTCTGCGACGGGAATCTCGTCAGAGACACCGAATTTGCTTCCCACAAGACCGTTAACTTTATGGTGGTAAGCATAGGAGGGAGGGATTGTGGTTGACACGAAAGGATGAAGGTAGGATGGCGCAACCACCTGGCCTACGTTGGAAACGGCCTCAACCAGGTTTCTGCTAGACACCCGCCAGTGCTCACGAGCATCTGGATTGTCCATCGCCAGGACCATTTTCTTAGTATCAGCTACCATTGGAGTAATCGCTGCAACGGCAAGATAAGCAACTTGGTAAGCAAAATGTCCATTGTCTGTGACCTTTTCGCACAAGCATGAACCGAACGACTAATCGTAGATTGTAGAATTGCTCATTTTACCGAAAGGGTAATAATTTATCAAAATGCACAATAAGTACAAGCGCAATGAAAAGGCCAAGCAATTTACTTGCTCGTAACCATTGTGCGGCTTCATTTACGCGGTCAACATAGATGGGATCCTCGCTGTTCACAGTTTCTCGCATCGCGACTTGCAGAACACGATTCGCCCGCAGAGCAATGCTAGTGGTTCCGTTCACAACGGAGGTGAGGCAATGCTGATCCACACTGTCCTCGATTCGATCGGTCTCCTTCAATATCCCGGTTTCTAAAAAGAACCAAAATGAATTAGATAAGATCGGAATTACGCAAGGGTAAAACAGATGTATAACAATTAAACCAGAGAACCAAAGGACTAAGTAATGAAGCGAAAAAGGCGAGACTCCCCGCAGCGTGATTCTGTCCACCAACGTTAGGAAACAGGCACCTCTGGACGCTTAACACACTTGTTCTAGTTATTACACTAACTTTTAGTGCTTAATTTCACGAATCTTTTCCTATACAAAGCAGTGGATATTAAAATCCACATAAAATTTAAAATGTGTGCGTGTAAAGATTGGGTTATTAGGTTGAAACGTAGAAGTAGGGGATAAACTTGTAAACCTATCTATTATACATGCCTTGTAGTACTATATTAAAATAAAGGCGATTTAAACTGTTCCTGTTTCGATCAGACTAAATTCAATACAAAGGCGAGTGACCGACTGATTTTATACTGCTAGGTGATTCAACAAACAAAGTTGCTTAAAATTGACAAAAGATAATAAAGTGATGCGCGCCATGGTCTTGCGGTGGCCAGAAGTAGAAAAAAATGCCTTACAAATAGATACTTTAATGACAATTAGAACAAGTAAAGCACAAAGTAGTTAGTATGAGGCACAGGGAAAAGAAGAGTACCATATTTTTTTAAAGAATATACGGATCTGGGAAACACGGAAACAATAGTCTAGTCCGAATTCTCATTTAACAGAGCGCGCATCGTTCAGTCGCAGTGAATTGGCTTCATGACCAATCTGGTTTTTAAAGAACAACAAGCCACTTAAATTTGAGGTGTGATGTTCGCAGTAAGGGATCGAAACAAAAGCAAAATAACTAAAAGCGAGGTTACTTAGGTTGGGGGAAGCACAACATACCCTGAGCCTTGATGAAGGCTTTGGCGTCGATAGCCTCGTCGACCAGGTTTCTGGTTCGCTCAGCACACTCAGTCCAGTGCTTCTTGACCAAGTCGAAGTGGTCAGATGCGGCATTCTGTAGTTGGGCGCTAGCTCCATTTTGGCGGGCTGACATCACCGCCCGGCCGGCCATACTCACCTGACTGCCAACGCTTTCGAGGTTTGAAGCGAGGGCCTGAAGTACATTGCCTCGCCAGGGATCAATGAGGTTGTTAGCTGCCAGGTTTGCAGTTCGCTTCACGCGCCTTGAATGCTCCTACAAAGACGAGCACGCGTCTAACAATAGGTGAATTGGGCAAGCAAAGTTGGCGTTTTTGGTGGTGGTAGTCTGGGCTGCGTTGATGCGTTTTTAGTGCACCTGGCCTGGCCTTCTAGACGCCGAGCAACAGTGGGTTTGAAAAAAAAGAATTTGTCAAACAATGGATATAACTTGCAAAAACGGTCTGTACCATAAACAAGGTCTACCAAACTTAGCTACTGCAACTGAAGTAGAGGTAAAAACCAACGTTTTTTATCGCAATCTAGGCGAGTAAAACCTGGTTGTGAGGTACTCTCTAAAACGAATATGTACAGCTCTACACACTGAAGCATCGGGAAAAGAGGAACTGGCCTGTCACAACGTTTACAAGGATGAGTGGACGCACCTATGGGGCTCAAAATAATTCACATAGGTCTAAATAAAGTATGTTGCATGGATTAATGAACAACAAATAATGGCAAAATGTTCAACACGTTGACAGAGGCAGCAAAGTTGGTAGTACATTTAAAACTTGGCTTTAATGCCCAAAAACCACCTTTGAATATGTCCTCCGTGGACAACCTCACATGATGAGTGCCATGCTTTTAATTTTTGAGGGTGTCAAATGAAGCGCAGATTACTCAAAAAAGCTGGCAGAGACCACAGGTGCGCGGTAAACATGGGAAATTACTATTAGCCGAAGCGACCCGCACTGTGTGGCCTTTATATTTTGTGCCAACTCACAACCTTCTTGAAGGCAAGCAAGTTGGTGGGACGTGGGGCTGTAAAAAGCAGTTTATAAAAGAGATAAAGAATGGAACCCACAAGAAAAGTGTCGGCCGCCTGTTGATAGGCGGTCTCGTCGGCGGGAACTATGGTGGTTGTTTCTTGAAGATTTTTGATGGGACCAACGAGGTCTGTAAAGTAGTCAGCAACCTGTCGAACTAAACCATGCTGCAGATTGTGCCACATAACGTCTAGAGTTTGAGCCGCTTGGTTGGCCAAATCTCGTTCCTGCCTGCCCTGCATTTCAGAGGCTAGAGATGAAAAAGCAGCATAAACTCGATTAAGAAACTGTTCTCCATGGGCGTCTTAATCTGAGGTAACTACACACGTTTGAATTACCGTTCTTTACTACAAAAGGAGATTACTGGGACCAAGTCGCACCACCAATTATAAAATTTTAAACCAGAGCCAATAAAAGAAAAAGAACTAAAAAATTGATGGAAAGACCCGTTTATTCAAACCGAACGTATTAATATAGGTGACGAAAGAAACATGGTGTTCCGAAACCTTGACCAAAACAAAAGTGTTTCATGTAAAATTGCTGGAGCTGACCTCAACTAGTAAACTTAGCGTGTTGACGACGGACAATGAAGACCATGGGTCACACAAACGCCTACATTCACAACACTCAAGCATCAAAAATCAAATTAAAGGATCACAATTAGAAAATGCTTTAAAAAAATTTGCGTAATTTTCAAACTCCAAACAAAAAGCAAACCCATGGAGCGGTCCAAAAATTGCAAAAATACAACTTAGGAAGATGGACCAAAACCAAAATGTAACACAATCATAAACATACGTACACGGGAAAAATTTGGTACAAACTGTAGTCCCGATATGTAATTTAGAAAAACCATATTTTGTTACGAATATTTATTGCATTAACACTACTGACGACACTAAAGTTCAATGCGTGAAAAGTGAATAGACCACTTGAAGTAAAAAAAGGGCGAATTCCAGACACAAAAGTAACCTATCGAGTCCAATGAAACAAACAAACCATGTTTCACTTTTCATAACTCATTTTAGATTTAGCGGATTTCCCACTTTTCCAATTTCAGGATAGGGTGCATGAATTTAGGTAATTGTCATGTTAGGAGTTTTTACAATTCTACGGTGTGTACACGTTGGTCAAAATCACACATTTCCTTTAAAGTCTGCAGCATTCTCTAGGGCCTTTCCATGAAAGCGATTAAAAACAGGGCGCAGGAATAAGGTCTTGACCAGAGCCGGGCAGCAGCACATGGCACAGGAAAATAACCCCTTTTGAAGAAACGAATTAAACACACGCGAAACCAACAAAAGTCACTGGTTTGACAAAAAATCACATTATCATTTCATCTACAGAAGCATAAGTCCAGATGGAAGCACCATTGGTTTCGTTAGCATTGGTACCAACTGGCCTCGCAGGTACCCTTCGTCACATCGCAACTACCAGCCCATCGAATTACTGAACTAAGCGAGCTCGTGTTCCGATAG
>UXSR01001111.1:0-11369 GCA_900604375.1 Mesocestoides corti | reverse complement strand
GTCGGATACAGTGGCTAGGTAGGAAGGTTTATGAGTAAATTAGACTGATTTCTTGAATAACCGCACGGACGCTACACGAGGACACTTGAAGTAAGCAAATTTGAATTTCAGGGGACTCGAACCTGGAATTTGTCACCACAAATAGGGATGATGGCCATCGGAGATAACGCTTGCCTTTGAGTGCGGTAGCAACTACAGACGTCTTCATAAGTCGGGAAAGTAATCAACAAAAACCCAAAAGTAGCCTTATGAAGAAAATTTCCATGACTAGTCGCATCTTCGCCAAAATCCTGTTCAGGATAATTAAACGTCCGTCAGATGTTTGTCGCGATTTTAGTAGAAGAAAAACCAACACATTACTCTGCTAAAACACGTCATAAAATAGCGCGACGTGGGGCGCGCCATCAGAGTCTTACCGTGGCTGACGACTGGCGATAAGCGGACGCCTTGGCAGTGAGTGTCTGCGGCTGCGACTGGTGGCTGTCTAGACTGTCGGCGGAGATGTTGGCTGTCAGCAGGGTGGCGTTGTCGTCGGTGGAGGCCTTTGTCGCGCTCACCAACTCGTCGGGTTCACAGCTGGCTCTAGAAATCGCACCGGTGGACAATAAAAGGCAACGACTGAGGCGGGCGACGCGCAGCCTGGTCGTAAAAAGGCGTGATTAAGAATTGACGATAAGCTGAACTTGGGCAGGTTTGTCGCAGGTGCTAGGATGGTGGGCGTTGAAAAGGCGCAAACGTATGTGCTATTTTTGGAATCACGATTCGTCAGGGTTCGGTTTTTCATATCTACATAGCTAAACACGCCCAAATGCTGTCTGTTGCGTGAAGCGAGATGGAAAGAACATGCAGATCACGACAGGATTTCCACATTTTAGCAATGCTTTCAACCAATCCTGTCTCATCATCTTTACACCCTCATAAGGTGAGGCGATGCTTAACTAGCCACGGCTGCCGACAGCGAATGTTAGCCGTGGGACACCGGTAGGAATCTACCCAAGAAACGCGTGTAAAGCACACTGAGAAGCGACATTTCATGTGAAACAAGATGAAATTGAGACCCGAATACTTAAAAGAAAGTGCTGAACCATCACGTATATAATTTTGCGTTACGTCAATAATTTCAAAGAATTGTGCCGCTTTTTTTAAAAGAAATCCTGACTTTATCGCACTGCAAAAAATGCAAACTGTTTCAAATTTCAGTGCTACACATGGCTTGAATCACTCATATCCCTTTGTTTAGAATAAAAATCAACCTATGCTGATCGCGTCGACGCTTCATGACGCATTCTAATGACCATTCGTATTATCGCCTTCTGATAATAAACCTTGACAAACGCGATTGGTTGAAACACGGGCTAGTCCACAACAAACCAACCGACAGTGAGACCCTTGTCTAAGCGGTTTCTTGCAAGCAGCCAAAATTACAAGCTTCAAACAAAACCATTGAAGTCAAACAAACTATCTTCACCTAGCTCTCTGATTTACCAAAAATAATTCCTCATTCCTACCTGTAATTAACTGGTTGCGAATGCACATTATTTGCAGATTTTAGTTTTAATCAAGCGTTTGTAAATGCGCGCTTTTTAAATACACTCAGTCAAACATTTATGGACGAAGCACTATCACAAGTGTCCAAGCAATAGCGAAGCGCATCAAAAAATCTTCGTACTCGTCAATGGCAGGGATATTAAATCGGTTTTATTAAGACTTCGTTTTTAAATAATGGGGAGTTTACAAGCTCACATTCGGTTGATGGTGTGAGCCGAAATCGCAAAAAAATCCCAAATGATGTCGGCATGGCAGTGGAAAAATCGTCAAAAGTTGCTGAGTGAAGTAAGCGGATTTCGCAACATTTGTGAAACTGTGTTACCGCGCCGGCAGAATGACACCGATTGGAATAATCTGCCATAACACTCGTAAAATCTAGCCGCGTTTAATCCACAGCAAATTTCAGCAGCTACGTCTTAGATGAGATTCAGAACCACGAAGTGCAGGCTGTCATCTACGCTCCACTGCATCCGCAAGACCATTCAAAGACCTGCTTCCATGGTTGATTACGTGCATCGCCTTCAGCTGATTGCTGAAGAAACTCCACTTGTCGTCTCACATTTTTCTTGAGAAAGAAACCCAATGCAGATCGCTAGACCCCAAATTGTTTTCTTTAATCAACTCACATGGAAATCGTCAATTATGCCAGTCGGACTTTGTGTACACCTCAATATCACCCTCTTCGCTAGCTCTTGAGGCGTTTGACTGAGATCAGCCTCTCTCAATTGGTCAGCACAGTGTCCGTGTCACATCCAATCAGCGCTTCGCATTGTGACTAATCGTGAAGATCGTGATCATCCGTGGGATAGGCCGGGTTGATGGTGCTTGTGGCCCTCGTGTGGCATTGTTACCACGACGAGAGATTCGAAGGGCCGCATATCTCATAAAATGTATCGTTTCAGTCATTTTATTGTGTATTTTGCAATGAAGCACACTCAAACGTTTTCAAGGATTCACAGTAACGTGAGTCACGAGTGGGCTTAAAATGTCAAACTGCTTTAAAAACGACTAGACAGGAATTGGTAAACGCCCAACCCAGAAGAATTACGCCAAGCGCAGTAGAGCCATAAATTGAGCACGTGGGTTTAGAACACAGCAATTTGGCTACATGAGATCAAAGCGGTACACGAGAATGCTGCCAGTTGTAACCATCGTACGGCCATCGGAGATCGTCGAGATTACTTGGTGGGAGGAATCAGATGTGGACTTACTCGTCTGCCGAAATGTTGTGTTTGGTTGCGTCCAGAAGCGACGCCTCTGCCGGGATTTCGGCGTTGGAGGGATCCAGCGACGCCGCCAGACATCCGATGCTGCCGCTGGTCGACACCTCGGCGGGGTTTGCAGCGACGAGCGTGGAAAGCGAGGGCGAGGCCCCCGAGTGGCGAGGCGTACTGGAAGCACCCTCGGCGTCTCCCGCCCAGCTTTGGTTTGAACGATTCGAGTGCTGGAGGGACTCTTGCCAGGCCTTCAGCTGCCTCACCTGCGTTGAGGAAAAAGAGGCATCACCAGCCAGGTCATTGATGCCCGCAATGCATTCATGATACAGAACTTCAGGCAGCGCGCACACACACGCATTTGCGTTCCATGGCTTTCTTTTAAACAAGTGATTGCGGGTGATTTTAGTACAAACGAAGTCGGTTATGAGAAAGCCAGAAGTGAACAAGTTGTTGGAGTTACAATTTTTGTTGAAAAATTCTTGCGCAAGGCGGAAAGAAAACCACAAATTGATTGCTTAAATTACAGGAACAACCAGACATAGTAAGACGGTGATCGCATCATCGCCTATGACGTCTTGACGGCGTGGTGTTTGGTGAACTAAGGCAACTACGAGTGATCAATCAAAGTGGCGCCATTCTCGGGCAGTTTAATGCATTTTTATACGTCAAAAAAGACCAAGTCGACGTCAGTTCACGGCGCTCCTTTCAAATTATTTCCGTTTGTCTAGACAAACAAAAAAGGGGACTACGGGGACGTTTGCGTGGTAAAAGGAGCCGCACCTCCCTAGCCAGACGTCGGATGTCGCCAGCCTGTCTGCGGCGGTGCTCCTCCTGTCTGGCGGACAATTCGCGCATCGCCTGAAGCTCCCGACGCAGCTCCTGCAGGTCCGCCTCAAGGTGCTCCGGGTTGTGTGCGTGGAAGGGATCTAGACAAACAAAAGACACGTGGAGCATGGCGATTTCGACACGACTGCCGATGTCTAAGTGGGTGCTTGTGTGGGCTGTGAGGACATTCTCCAAATCCTGAGAGGCAGTGGGGGTCCACAGTTGTCTCAGTACCACCAACGCTCGAATTACACCTACTTGAGTGGACTTAGTAACAATCTAGCGTCAGCCAATCACGATCGGGTATTGGGAGTGATCACAGAAATGTAGCATTTGACGCGCAGCTAACCGCATGCTCAAATCCCATGAGTTTACAAGTAGGGGGCGGGCACAATTGTTCCCACACAGTCGCGACGCTTAATAGCGCTTCTGCTACCTTGGTGAGATTCCAACGATCTAACCTCAACTGCGACCAATTTAAAAACGAGAATATCCAAGATTGAAAGCCTACAAATTGCGGCAATCACTGTTAAGGTCAACCATTCACGCGGTGGCAATATTCTTTAAAAATTTTGCCTAAGTGTATCATCCATCGACGTTGGAGTCGTGGGGCATCGAATAACTCTTGGTGCGAATGGCGGATAATTCATTTCTTCGTGGAGTTATCGATCCTGTTGTGAGAACCGAGGATTTTGATGTGAATCGTGTTTATTCACACCCCTTAATCCGGTCGCCCTTAGCCTCCGACACAGGGTTCCCCCTTTCTCAGCATGTCGCCAGCCACGCGGATCCTCAACTTCCCCCTCATTCGCACGGATATTTATTGTGGAATATCCCCACACCCAGGTCTCGATGTTAGCGCAGGTATGACTCGCACATCCGAGGTATAAATGCACACGCGCAAACCCCACACTCGACACAACGACACCAACGTGGTTGAGCTCTGAAGTAAACGGTTGTGTACATGTCTTCTTTAGTCTTCTTTTTCATCATGGGTATCAGGTAAGCGTAATCGGGCCAGGGTTAATTCAGTGGCCCCGGCGTGGTTCAAGGCCAAATGCTGGGGCCCACAATAACCCCATTCGGACGGTTTTCTTCTATGATAACACACCAGTGACAAATACACTCCTTTGTATGCATTTACGACCTGAAAATAACACGTAAACAGCCACGGCGTTCCCAGCAAGACAACTAAATTAACACACAATCACAACTCTACAGTCGGGCTACGTCGCTGGTCATGTGCTAACAACTCACTAATCATTGTTAATCGATTTAAACTCATCCACCCAAGATCACCCAGTTTAGACCTTAACGTTTGCTCGAACACTTTGCTGATCTCTGTACACAAGGTCTTGTTATGTAGTGGGAGAAAGCTGGTCACCAAAGAGTCAACAACGAATCAAAACAGTTCTTTAGAAAAACAACCAATCAAAACGGTTATTAAGAAGAACAACCAATTAGAATTGTTTTTTAGAAAAAAACAACTTGCCTACAACGAAGGTGCGCTCCGAGCGTAGGCTGCAATCCTCACACACCGTTTGAATAGACCTTTAAGAAAAAAGACAAAGTGTTAGTTCCCCGGGGTGAAACGAATGAAGTTGAACAGGAAACGGTTCTCACTTGCGGTTCAAGTTGTCCTCGTCCATGGAGAATCGTGAGCAGAAATCTCTAGAAGCGGCGGGGCTGTCTTCGTTGTCGTCAGCGGAGCTCCGAATCTCTGGTGAATCTCTAGACAGAGTAGATGAAATTAGGTGAATTGTGGACGTACGCGAAACTCGATGGCGGCCGATCCACGCAGGAAATGGGCTGCAATTCCTGCGACAGTGCCGTCAGACTCTTGAGGAAGTGAGTGGAGAATCTCAGTTGGCAAGGTGTTGATTCGTGGGGACCATCGCCCCGAGCACTGCGACAAGACGTCGGAAGGGACGTGGAATCGCTGAAGGCCGCAAAAGAGGAAACACAATAGCTACTGAATTTTGTAAGTAATCTTTATATTTGAGCCAATTTTTGACCTGCCTGCTTGATCGGAATTGTGACATGTCGCCAAGACCGGCCTCATTCGCAATAGGCACGGCGATTTGGTGACGAACTTCCGACGCCTCCTCACCAACAGCCGACAACTCGAGGGAGAGATCGTCGACAGATGCTGTTTGCACGACATGTTGTGGCACCTCCTCGATGACGTCGATTGGAATAAAAATTGAGTCGGAACGTAGAATCTTTGATGCGTTTGTCCATGCTACAGACGAACTGGTTTCAAGAGGTGCCGAATAAGCTCTTAGTAGTTAGAAGGAACTTGTATAAATGACTTGCTACTTGTTACTGACAAGTAGCCAGAGCATACTTGGCCGCATTAATGGCGAACAGACTAACCTTCCATTGCTATTTTTGCCCGCCAAATGGGCACAAATCGCACCACACGATGCTGAGGGAGGCATCTGTGACGACAAGAAGTCATGAACAGTTGCACGAGGTTGATCAGTTGGGCATCTGTCTTCAGTCTCCCTTTTACCCACAATCTAATGAAATGAAAACAAACCTGTAGCTGGTTTGCGTACTAACAAATTATAAGTACTAAACGCAATTTAACATAACTTACTGGTGTTGGATGGGTACCACCGCCAAAGCTGGACGCTACAAAACAAACATGCCGCGTTGAAATCCACATCGACTGAATGGTCGATAGTAGACGGCTAAGACTTACACCGCATTGCTCGCGAATTCCGCGGTTTTGGCAGACAATTAGGAGTGGATATCCTCCACGAAGAGTCGCTTGACGGCTTTGATCTGACCGTTCCTGTGTTTGCACAGGAATTCAGTTTGGGTTCAACAGGTGGTTGCAGGAGCTGCGTTTTACCACTACCATTTGCCTATAAAAAAGATATTGAGAAAGAGCCTAGCGTTATTTGGGAGGAAAGGGTTAAAAAAATATAAAACTGGATTTCAGCTTGCAAATTAATAAACAGATTGTTAGGTAATAACGTCTTGCCCGACAGCAACTTACATTCAAGCTGAGATTGTGAAGAAAATCAATGAGAGCAGTCTCGTCGGTAACATCAAACAACTGAACGCAACCACACTCCACGAGCCAATCGCTTATCGATCTAGAAGTGGAATTGAGTCAAATGCACTTTACTTTTTACCTACCTTTCATCTGGTGTCAGCTGCAGTCCGTCTATAAAACGAAGACTTGGAAGCAGAGCAACGATGTAGCTTCGACTATGAGGTATTCTTGGAAAAAGTGAGTAAAGAATTCAACAGCAGACACATTGAAGCAAAAATTGGAGGCGAACAATACACACAAATCATCGATTTTGGAAGCACTCAGATAAACATTTTGACGAACAAAAAAGGCTTCATTAGTGACGGCGTCTGAAGCAATTACAAGTTGCACAAAACAGGAAAAAAAGGATACAAATGAAAGGCGCATGCATTGCCCTGTAAGGAGATCTGGAGGAGAGATCTACAATGCGAAAGCGATTTGACCTGAATATGGAATTAATTTAAAAGCCAAGATACCTCTGTTAAAGCACAAAGGCGATTTTCTGCCAATGACAGAATGCACAACGAACTAGGAAGGAACTCGCTCGCCGTTTCTAAACTTTTTATTTTATTGCAATGAAGAAGCAAAGTCTAAAGCAGAAAATGCAGTTGTAAAACAACGCTAACCTTCAATTTTGTCAATTTGGAAAGGTCCCCCAAACAATCTATCTCGTTTTCTGACAAATCCAAGTGTTTTAATGCCACATTGGCCGAAAGATTTTCAATTTTCTAGTTATGTTAAGATCCAGAGTAAAATAATTACACGAATTCGGTTTCCACACAAATTAAGCCAGGTTAATTGCGTCAGGGTCCACAGATCTACGATAAGGCAACACAAATAATCTAAAGAAGGTAAACCCACGATCAATTTTGGATATATCGTTATATGCAAGATTAAGAATCGTAATGCAGGTAAGATTGTCAATTCCCCGCATATCGTGTATTAAATTATTAGCGATAGAAAGCTAGAATGCGTTGGTTAGGGGAATATAATCATCTAACTTGTTGAATTCTCGTCATAAAGGAAATTGTATTTATATCACGAATATCGTTTTTATCGAGTATAATTGAAGTTGCATTTTCAAAGGAAGAGTCAAGTGCTCGAAGTCCTTGTTCGGCAAGGTTTAGTATTGAAGAACACATGTCCGAAATGTCAAAAATCGCACCAAAAATTACAATTGATGGGCGTAACCAATAGCAACTGGGAATCATCAATAAGTGAATTTGTCGACTTCTGACCCAGTTAATAAAATCTTAGTTATAAAAATGTCTACGGATAGTTTTAGTAATAGGGATAATACAACAACTGAAGTTTCATTAATGAAGCATTTCATTCTAAAAATTGGAAGAAAAAGAGGGTTCCAAGGAAATGGAATAGAAAAGGGCATTTCCTTCTAAAAAATAAACAGAAAAATAGATTCATTAATCCTACTGCAGGGAGATATTTGATTTATCAAAAAAACGTCGATTTGAAGTCAAGATTTAAAGAGATTGTAAAGCAAGCCCTGAGTAATTTCACAGATTTTTTTTGCGAAATTTCCCAATAAGTGATTTTCAAACTTATGCTGTCATGAATATTAGAGACAGTAAAGTCCAAAATTATGGCTTTAAAAAGTTTCATATTTCTAACTCTTTGGGCTAATTAGCTGCCTTTATCTCTCCACATCCATTAATATACCCTCTATCTACAGTCATTGATGTTGATGTATATCACCGCTCCATTGCAAATTTTGACTCCACTTCATCATTCCAATATCAGACCCTTATGAATTCAGCATGACCAAGATATTTTATTAAGAGTTACAACTATTTTCAATGTCCTCCAAAATTTTGTATTAATATATGCACGAAATATTATGCTCATATGCGCTGTCATGAGTTTTTGGACTTTTTTAAAGTTAACCCTGACATGGTTTTATGAATCACGCCCCGCATCATAAAAATTGGACTCATGTAGTTCGGGGAGAATGTGAAGCAATCTTATTTTGTCTCTGTTATAATGATGGCAAGGGTAATGGTGAGAATTATGTAAAGGCTATGATTGATAATAATCGCGATTTTGCATCTGCTTAACAGCAACCTTAGCCAGAAAAAAACCAAATATTTTGAAAAATGTGCTAAATATGGAAAATTAATCAATCGCAGAAAGGAGTAGCATTCGATAAAATGTGGTCTACGGCAGTAACTTAAAGAAATTTGCTTACGAAGTTACAACCAATTAATTTTCAAAAACGTTAAATTCTTGTATAGTAGGTATCCTTGCATGTATTCCAGTTTTAATCCTTTACTCTTCGAAATCAGGAGAAACAACGCGGCAAATTCCGGCATCGAATATTTTCAGGCATTAGGGTGTTTCCTGTTATCGTCGTAGAAAAGTTTAGCTGCTACTTAAATTTGAGATTACATGCATAGCTTAAAGCGAGGTAGCAGAGTCTTGATAACTAGATATCCATCCCAATGTGCCCATGCCATTTAAAAATACCATTTGAAATTAAGTAACAACTATCAATGCAATATAATTATTTAATTTAATTTGTTAAAAAGCAAATAAGTCAGTTCAGTAAACTCTAATTGTGAGGTTGGGCTTAAAAAATGCATTTGTAAAGTTCATTTAAAATAATTTTTGGCCAAGATGAGCCATCTGACAACGTCAAAAGTCGGTATTCTTTTTAAAACTTCCTATTCATATAGGATCACGTAAGTCAAAGTCTAGCCAAGCAAAACAACCACAGGAGAGTTAATGCCTTCGAATTACAAGCCTCCTTTATCTAGGTTTTCATTTATAATGTTTTAAGTTTAACGATGTTACGCAACCACTTGAACTACTGCTTGGCATCTTACGCGTAAAGGACCCCGTCTTCAGCAAAAAAATATGTACGTGCCACTGAAATCAATGATTCGGTGGACAAGTTTTACTCACACCTAAATGCCACTCTTCTTTCTTTTCGCAGGTTAATAAGGACTGTAAGTTATTGATAACCATGCCACTGTAGTACCGTCTTGTAATGTAATGGGGATAATGAAAGTTTGGTGGTTTTGTTCTGTGACATTTCTGAGCTGGCTTCTTCAACTGCTTGGTAACAAATCGCAGGTCACTGTTTAATTGGATATTTCTCTGTTGTGCTAATGGCATTTAAGGTGACACTAGTGCGGTCAGGGCCTACCCAATCCCATGCGAAATCATCCGCATATTCTCGGACTAACTTGTGAAGCTGAGTGAGAATTGGCCTTGGTCTCTGTTTGGCTGCAATCTTCCGCCCAGGCAAATTCAAACGCGGTAAGACGAAGAATTCGTTGAGCCTCTCGTGGTCCAATATGTCTGCGCCCGTATATATACGTCACTGAAGAATACCCGAGCGCCAATAAGAAGACTGGCACAACAGAACAGGCTTTATTGACCGATCACAAGCCAGAACCACACATCAGACGCCCTCCGTCGAAGTCCGCCACATTGGCAAAGCCGCTTATTATATACTGCTCCTCGTTCGTGTCCTTTACTGGTTGGCTGCTCATCATCCTCCCATGCCATTGGAACGCACAGGGACACAGGCTTGGCTGAGGCCAGGTGGTCCAATATGTCTGCGCCTTGATAAGCCGCCACACTGCTTTCCCCTCAGGAGTGAATCTGTCCTCAGCTTCTGCCTTGGGTCTTCGCACTGTTCATTGTTGGTAAAATATTCAGTTCGACACTCCCCGCACCCCACATCTGGCAGGATAGTGGCCCATGAAAACAGTTGACAAGGGACTTTGCTCTTGTAGACTTGCAGGAAGGACTCTTTATCCATCGTAGGGCCATTCGTAGTTGCAGTCCAGCTAGCTTTCACTGTCCAAGTCGCCGTCAATGAGTTGCCAATGCCTCTTCAGATGCAGTAGTCCTAATCCCGGGCAATGTCTATGGATCCAGTTTATTGGACATAGGATAACCACCATGACAATTTCAGCTGGCATTCAAGGGTCTTTGCCTCTGTTGACAATAGGAGAGAAAGGGCTGGGGTTCGATTCGCGTTATTCGAACGCATCCGCTGCCACCAATGTAGGATACCCGAGCCCTAATATGGAAAAGACGGGTACAATAGAACAGGCTTTATTGACCAATCAGAAGCCAGAGCCACACATCAGGCGCATTCCATCCGAGTCCACCACGCTGGCCACGCCGTGCATTATATACAGCATCTCCGTCATGTCCTTCTCTGGTTGGCTGCCTTCCTTTCCCGCATGCCATTGGATCGCAGAGAGACACGGGATTGGCTGAGGCCAGGTAGTCCAACATGTCTGCGCCCTAATCCGACGCCACTGTAGAATAACCGAGCCCTAAAAGGTAAAAGACCGGTACAGCAGAACAGGCTTTATTGACCAATCAGAAGCCAGAGCAACGCGTCAGGCACCTTCCATCCGAGTCCACCACGCTATCCTCGCCGCTCATTATATACTGCATCTCCTCCATGTGCTTATCTGGTTGGCTGCCTTCCTTTCCCGCATGCCATTGGATCGCAGGGAGACACAGGATTGGCGGAGGCCAGGTGGGCCAACATGTCTGCGCCCTGATGCCTCCGCCTCAGCAGTGAAGCTGCCCTCAGCTTCTGGCTTGGTCCACCGCACTGTTGTTGATATCCAATGTTGATAAAATATCCAGTTCGACACTCCCCGCACCCCACATCTGGCAGGATAGTGGCCCATGCGAATAGTTGACGAGGGACTTTGCTCTTGTAGACTTGCAGGAAGGACTCATTATTA
>UXSR01001110.1:0-11374 GCA_900604375.1 Mesocestoides corti | reverse complement strand
CACGTCTTCCGATTAATTCACTGTGGAAACACCACGACCGTATTTTTGTTTGGCATGTTGGTTTGACCTCATTTGAATAAGGGGCTGGGGTGTGGAGAAATAGTATATTGACACATGTTGTGTGACCTATTCGGAAAATCCTTGGTACAAATGTGCTCACAGTTCTAGCGGTCGTATGTAGACCATTTCAAATGGTTTAG
Source organism: Mesocestoides corti (assembly GCA_900604375.1). Classification (NCBI taxonomy): domain Eukaryota; kingdom Metazoa; phylum Platyhelminthes; class Cestoda; order Cyclophyllidea; family Mesocestoididae; genus Mesocestoides; species Mesocestoides corti. The sequence goes on along the minus strand of UXSR01001110.1, from coordinate 11,174 downwards.
ACGAATTAGGCTTTTGTCTTTAAGTCCGGGGCTTCTTCGGTTGTTGCGTTCACATCTCTTTTGGATTTTTGAATCGTTAAACTGTTCAAGTAAATTATTCTTAGCGATGCTTTCTGAATGGCCAATGGCTGAAGCACTCGTAACGGTAAATTTACAAATGTAGACACACCAATGATTCCCTATTCATTCATTGCAGGTAAAGATATTAGGAGATATTTTTTAATCAAATTTGTTGGATTGTGAATGTAATATTCACCACGAAAATGCTAGAGGTCAGCGAAACATCACAGTGGATGCAACTGCAACGTGGCCAACTAGAATTCGCCCTTCTGACATCTTTTAGACGAATTTTTCATTAATATCCCATCTTTAATGTTCTCCCTTTTCAGAAAAATGTTTTTCGAGTCACACGAGAGGGTGCTAGGTTTTTGTCCTCTTCAGCTAGTGGATTATCGCAATTGGATGTCTTGCCCCCTGAACACACTCTGCCCTTATCCTCTACTCACAACGTACTCATTGTACAGCCGAGTAAGTTATTTTGCGCCTCAGGCAGTACGCATGCGAGGTTGGGTTGCATAATTTTTAAACTACCTGATTTCGTGGGGGACTTTTTTGCAGCCACTTTTCCACAATGTTCGAGGAACCTGGTATTTGTGAAAACGTCATTGTATTGTAGACGATGTACGTCAATGTAAGAACGTGTTTCCTCTTCCTATATTTCGGCTTTCTTTACGATAATCGAGATAGAATTGCTACTCCTTTCTAGAAATAGGGCAAATCTTAATTACTTAATGGTCTGACGAATGTCCCGATTCACTACTTTACATCATTCATTGTATCTGGATTGGCAAATCAGATATGATTTTTCAAGGTTGTGCAAGTTGTGTTTGTGATCACGTAATTAATATACATATGCATCAAATCTTTCGGCTGAACTGGTCACTAATTTACATCTGTATTTGTCTGTAGACGCTACCAGTGTCAGTAGCCGTTTTCAGTTAGCTGACTACTTTTTATCGTGTCAACTTTATCTATGGCCTGGGACCCCATAACTCAGGTCGAATGTACAAATCATGACAGCGCAAAAAGGCCGGTGACTATCGTTCACCTGCCAAAGTGTTTTTCTCATGCTTTTTGGTTGAATGACTTTGGTTGTTTACATTTGCCTTGAGTCATTTGTCACAGACCCAAGCCCACAGAATTACACTTTTTAAGGGTTATGGCAAACTTGTCAAACGAGATGCATATCGTTGATTTGCATTTAGTTGAACGGAGTTTCAAATGTTTATCATTTTGCCGTGTAAATGTCATCCTTCTTTCCTTAGTTGTCCGTAGCGCAAAGCTTTGTCGTAAGCTTGACTTGAATGTCAGTTCAATTGATTCTACTGAAAATGGAGGACTTGTGGTCAGTCAGATGGCGAAAGGACCTGATGAACAAGAGGCGAGGTCTCTAATTGATTCAATAGGAGGTTGGACCGTAGAAAATGTGGTGAGATTTTAAACACATTCCGAGTTTGCGTAGTTAGACGAAAGTATTTGCTCTATAATTGTGTGTTTCAGGTCCACATGAATCTTAGATCCGTCGGATTCAACAGTGGCCAATTTTTCACTAAAGGCGTTTGGCAGGAACTCACTCAGGTTGTGGAGGACCACTTCCAACCGCTGGCTAATAAGTCCAGCCGATATCAAGTTAGTCGACCAATCACCGCCGTCTTTATTAATTGGCGTCGGCTGACTGTTAATCAGCTTATTGAGATGCAAAAGGCCTGGAAATGCCCAGTCTACGATCGGTGCGCTCCCTTTTCTATTTTATCGAGGCGGTCGTACAGTCAACTACATTATCCTTCCTGATGGCACAAGTACCCTGGTTTTGCTTTATGACCACTTGCTTAAACTAGAACGCCAAATGACTTGTCAAAGGTCTTCATTTTTGTCCCACACTCACGTCGAGGCACCTTATCTGTTATTTCTGTGGAGGCTCGCTTTTTTATCAAGTAGTCGGAGGTAAATGAGAAGACCGAAGGTAATTGAGGCCTCAAGTGTTTATTGGTCCAATAAATCCTCATGTCTTCACGCTTAAGAGTGAGCAGCATAGCGCCTGTCATTGGTGTGTTAGCATGTAGAATTGGTGGAGTTTGTACATGCAGGTATAATTCAGAAGAAACATTGAAGTTCATCATGGATGGACACAGGACCGATTGCCTATGATATGTCATATTTTTTAACTAGTAATATTTTTGTACAATTTGTCTTCACTTGATGAAGATGTCCAACTGTTTTAATGTGCGTTTTATCCTAACCGTGGTCTTAAACACTTTCCACTAGAAAGGTTCTCACAGTAAAAAAATTGCCTCAGATGTTTACTATTATTTGCATTCTTGTCGCGACGCAGCTGGCAGTCAAGATGATCTGCGACAGATTTAACTTCACTATTATCGAAATATGGGAATTTGGAAAGTGCTGTCTCTAAAGACTTTTGTAATACGCCGTACTAGGGTGTGGTAAGGTAAACGTTTTGGCAATTTGCGTGCCAACTACAGACAAACAACAGGTCGATCTGATCTGCCGACAGACGTGCACATTCTTCCTGTAAATATTGGTGTTTTCGTATGTCAACTGTCAGTTTTCTCGGCGTCTTCACTCTCAGTGGCACCTAATTCTGAAATCCACCTGGATATCTAAAAAATGGAAAGTTTACTTTCTTCATCTTTACATTCATTAATGTTAGGCTACTGGATATATGCCAAATGGGTTTCTGCGTAACAGTGATATTAATCTACCTGTCGTGCACTTGTAAGGGATTTATGATCATTTAAACGGTCTGCAACCGTTTTACAAAGCTAATAAATTCTAGCCTAGACAAGAAACCTTACTTCCCTGAAGTAGATTTGTGCAGTTTGTTTTAGATGTGTTTGCCATTACCATGCACCACGTGGGGTTTAAATCCCATTGTGTATGGCTCATAAAACAGTGGATATTTTTCAGCTCACATTCTCGTTTGATGGTTTCCGTTCACCTACTGACGTTTCATTGTTGAGAAAGTGGTTGTTCAGAAATTATTGCCTTTGGGCGTTTCCGCTGTGTCAGTTTGCCGACTTGTTGTTTTGATTCATAAGGCGCAACAGAAAGAATTTAAACACCATTTGATATTCCACTAACGGTTACCCTCAATCGCTCTGGTCTCAAATTGTTGCACGTTTACCTGTTTTTTTCACCTGACAGGCCGAACGCTGTCATAGGTCATGTTTAATACGCAGTATGTCATGTCTACGCACAGTTGTTTTCGCGTCGGGTGATTTGTAAATCCGAAATCCTATTCTGACAGCTCTTGATGTGCCCCCATTTCACTCGTCGCATCTGAGTTCACGAATTACTCGAAGAACGTAGGCTATGTTTATCGTGTTAGTGTGGCCGTGTTAAATGCTTTTGTTTGGCTCTTTGATGCGATTTGGTCGTCAGTCTTTAAACTACCAAAACGGTGTGTGCGCTAAGCCCTCTTTTTCTTCTTCCTCTCCACCAACTCTCCAGGTATATGCTGGTGGTGCACCTGTTCCTCCTTCGAGCCCGTTCTCGTGAGGCCAAAGCTCAAGCACAACTGGCCGAGCTCGGCGTCATTCGCAGTCGCCTACTGGCGGCGACCGCCGCCTCAACCTTGAGCCAACCAAAGTCACGCAGCATCGACCATCTTCACCGTGTCCTCGACGTAATTTGCTTTTTGCTCCTTAATACGTGTTTGGTCGTCTGATTCGCTTGGCGCAGCTCAGAGTGCGTTTTAAGCACAGAGTGGTGCAATAAACCTAACCGGCGCCGTTTGGAATGAGATAATTAGTAATCTGGTGTTTTTTTCAGATTCTTTTATTTTGCAACCTCAATATTTGCCCATTGACTACGAAGATGACTGCCAGTTGTCTACGAGGTTGATAATTTGACCGCTGAAATCTGGGTAATCTGGAAAGTGGAACGGTTCTAGTATGAATAGCCATATCCTAGGGTTGTACTATTGAAAAACAGCTCGATAAATCACTTTCACGACCGCGATCATACCTCTAGCACTGTAAAGCTGTCTCTTTGTTGTGGCCTAGTTTAAACTGTTGTCACTTGTTTCCTAGGACCAGGAACGCAAATTGAGTGCCATATTGGTGGAGGAAGAAAAACGAAAAGAACTCGGCAGAAAAAGACGCCGTGAAAAAACAACAAATCGACTCCCTACGGTTGCAGTCATTGGGTATACAAACGCCGGTAAGAAGGTGTTATGCCGTGTTGGAAAACCTGTCCCATCGGTGCATTGCCTTGAAGTGGCCGTTTTCTCATTAATGCAGGAAAGACTAGTCTAATCCGGCACCTTACGAGATCCGCGGGGATGGTCGTCTCACCAAGAGTCTTTGCCACCCTCGATGTGACTCATCATGCAGCCAGACTCCCACCACCCAAAACCTCCGATAGCTCCGGGGTCCCTGGTCTCCGTCTGCTCATGGTCGACACTATCGGTTTCATGGCTGATCTCCCACAAAATCTGATTGCCGCCTTTAAGGCAACTCTTTCTGAATGTCTTGATGCGGTTAGTCAATTTGGTTTTTCTTCAAAACCGTAACTGAAGGAAAACGGTCATCCTTCCTTTGAAAACGAAAGCTATATGATTCACATCCCCAGGGTATTCCACCTTCGACGAAGTTCATTTCTACCCCCGTCCTCACTACGTAAACTGAACTTGTAGTAAGCACACCACGGGACCATTTGGTTGTTCATTGTTTTTTATGGAGATCACGTCTGAATCGTCGCCGTACTTCAAATTTTCTCATTTTCGCCTATTCAAAACGAATTAATCTTGCCCTCAGACAGCACTGAGGTCTTCCGCCTACAGAAATGAGCTGTTTCCATTAATTTGATGTTCCTTTTATTTTCTTGTAGGAAATAATTCTTCACGTGATTGATTCGAGTCAGCCTGGCTGGCCTGCTTTTGCAGCTTATATTGAGCGCGTGCTTCAGGAATCTGGTGTTCAGGCTCGACGTCTGGCAGATTTGTCCATCGACACAAAAGGAGCAACTGATCTGGGCGAGCGGGACTCCAGCTCTCCTGTTCTCATTCGTGTTGGCAATAAGGCGGATCTTGGGTAGTCTGACGCTTACTCTGGATGCTTGCTAATTGTAGTCACGATTTTATCTAAGCGCTTTCCCACAAACCAAAAATGATCGGTTTTGTTATATGTTCTTTCTCTAAGCACACACATCGACTCCTCCGTGCATACCAAGTTGCAGCTAGATGTGGAGGTTTCCTGTGTCAACAATACCGGGATCGCTGAGTTGCGCAACCTCATTGAGTTCGCTCTCGTCTCTGGCCTCGGGTGGTCGAAGAGGAAACTCCGCATGAAACAGGGAAGCCGAGCCCTCAGGTGAGAGTCGCCTTTATTGTGTGTTTATTAAGCACATTTCTCCCCGCCAACGCTGCGTCTAACCTTTAAGACGTCTCGCGTCAACCTGTTAAAGAAAACATGCTACATTAAAAATTTTATCCAACAGTTTCCCGTTCAATTTGTGCCAAAATAACCCATTTTTTGTCTGGACCTGGTGAAGACTGTTGGTGGTGCAATCTCGAACCACTTATAAAACTAAAAGGCACTATTTTGTTCAACTTGTTACAGTTTATCTGTAGAAATGAGTATTTCCACGGACTTAAGGCACACATGAACCGACTCTTTGAGCGCTCTGTGATCCTAAGCTTTCTTTTTGGCTCTGCGCATTAAGGTCACTAGTTAGCTGTCGTTGTTTTTTTACTGAACCCGACCTGGCCCAGATACCGGTCTCGCCACCACCCCACGTCGACTCAAATTGGTCGGCGTCGGCGTCTCTTCTCGTGATTCACTCGTGCCTCGTGTCACCAAGCCTAGTCCCTAGGATAGATTACGATCGACTTTGCTCGTATCAAATGATATTTTACAGCATTGTCCTGATTCACTTTGGTAAAACCTCGGACTGAAAAGCTTTTACTTTTTTTAGATTTTTTCAGCACTTTTCGTAGTAAAATGTTTTTGCCAAATCGCCTTTTAATCGTTTTTCTCGTTGCTCATTAAGTCTGTCTCACAGGGGAGGCGTTTCAAAAGCGCTTACTGAAGTGTGTTTAACCACCATGCACGCAAATACGTGCTGGTTTCGGCCACCTTTTTTTCATCTCTCTCCGTCGGATAAGTCAGTGCGTCTTTAGATTTTTCACAATCATATTCTATTTCGCCTTCTTGAAATGCCGCCACATGCGTTCTCGGAGACGGAAAGTTGCTAACTCAACTCGAAGCTCTGGCCTGTCGGTGTGTGGTGCAGCGCTAGCCCGGACAGCCTCTGCCTTCCGCCTTTGACATTGCCGGCGGTTACAGTACCTTCTGGAAACACATCTCTCCATAGTGAAGGGTTATTTAAGTGAAATAGAAAATGGGTTCATCCTGTGCTTTGTTTACACCAAGTTCACTTAAGTTGAAATCGTCATTTTTCCGTCACTGTTGCACTTTCCAATGTAATTTAAACTCATTAATCTTTTGCGAATTTCGGCTAGTCTCATTCCCACTTTCAAATTTTAGCTGTTTCTGTTTTTCACACTTTACCAACCTCTTTGGAAGACACAGCCTGTATTTACACCTAAGAAGTGGATGAGGCTTTGGTGTGGGTTCTAATGTATAAAATCGTTTAAATTATTTTTTTGTAAGTGGATCTGTTTGGTTGAAAATGTACAGTCATGAAGCCCTACCTTATCTCTTCTACACAAACGCATCCCTAAATGCACTAAACACGAATAATTTGCTGCTTGTTTTTCCCATTGTTTTGTTTTTTTTTTAATTTTTTACAGTCGATCAAATGCAATTGAGAAAATGGGCTGAACGGTGTCTAACCAAGGTCCTTTGATTTCAGCTGGCTTTACGCAAACGCAATGGTGTTGCAGGTGTCAAGTTGTCCCGAAGACCCTGAGAAGCTCTTGTGCGAAGTACTCTTCAACGACACAATCTGGTCCCTCTTCAAATCCAAATTCGTTGCTTCGTGTCGAAACAATTTTACACATTGCACCTAAAAATCCAATTCTACTGCAAAGCAAACTTCCTCCTACAGATACATGTAATTTTAAATTTAGAGTAAACATGACTCTGATCAAAGTATTTGCGGTCTAAACAATTCTGGAGGTCCCCGACAAGGATTGCAAAAGTATTTTTTATTGTAGTTATGTGAACTTTTGTCCTTGTGATCGTGAATGTTAACACCCGACCCAGTCTTGTACTTATTCAAGTGAATTATTGTGGGTGTTTACATGCAAAGAAGTCTTTGGTCACGTTACTTCGTTTTGTATAGGTTCAGGCATTTAGGTAGACGTGATTTGCAAATTACGGTGTAAAATTGCGTGTGATTTTCAGCTGCGTGAAACCTTCATATCTTGCAATCATAATCAATGCGTTCGGCAGAAGGAGACGTTGCTTGCTAAATGCTTTTGCTTATCGTATTTGTTAAGCAAACAATGCAAGAGCGATCTTTGTGTTTCAACTCAACTATTGTGCACATGTTGGTAGCATCTGGACACCTTCATAATAGTAGGCATTTTTTATGACCACATTACAGTCTCGCTGTTCAACCACCGCGACTGTGAAATTGGTTTGCCTTATTTACGGTCACGGCATCATGGAACAAAATGTCAAGCTTTTCGATTGTTGAAAGGTTCTTCAGCTGTAACTGAATTCCCCTTGAAGGTATTTTACTGGGGTTGTACTTTACCTCAATCTGCATACAGGACGCAGGCAAATCGCTCAGCTGTTTCATCAAGGTCGTTACACTTCGTCCTGTTATATTATCGATTGATTATTTGATTAAGTCTGATTGCCCCCAGGCGCACAATCACCAACGTCGATGGATAGACACCCGCCACCTCCAAGTAACGCAGAGAGACGGCCATTTACCTCTGTCGTTAAGGCAAGATTCTATTACAAGGCAATGGAACTGGAAAGGAAGACCAATTTTACCCGCATAGAAATCGAGGGGCTGTTGCGCATCTTTGACAAAATTGTCGAGAAATACCACTCGCCTATTAATCGTCCAGTGTTTAATGACATTCTTTTCAGTTTTTTCGATTTTACGAATCACACCATGATGGAGCGCATTTTTAGTGCTCTCACCCACTCTTCATCCAACTCCACTCTCACGTGCGACGATTGGATCTTCACCCTGAATATCTTTCTTCGTGGATCATTCATGCAAATGACGAACTTCGCTTTCACGGTCTATGATCATCAAAACCGGGGCTACCTCTCGAAAGAGGATGTACAGTACTTCTTGAGGGATGTTTTGATTGCGAAGTTACCTGAAGAAGATGCTGATGAATTAAAATCAGACATGGTTGATATGGTAATCGCTTTATTTGACAAGGACAAGGATGGCGTGATCAGTAGGAAGGACTTTGTCATCTCTGTTTTATCTGAACCGCTTCTCATAGAAGTTCTTGGGGAGTGTCTACCAACAAGCAAATCAGTTCTGGCACTAGAATCTTTGATTAAACAGACCAGTATGCGGCATCAGACGTCCAATTAACATTTCCAGTCTTCGTGCCCTCCGAGAGCCATATGCTGAATGTGCGTGTCTAAATTGATTCCATTTTTCACCGATTCTAACTAATACACGTGATTTTTACTAACCTCTTGATTTTAGCAAAAGCTAATTGAGCAATATGTCGATCGTCGTTAGTAGGACTTAGCTTCATCATGCTGCTGACTGCAATAATGTGAGACGTGGTTCGGGGATTACTGGTTAACCTTATTTTGCTTTAGCCCATCCAGAGAATTGGTAATGCGGCGTAATTCCTTTCACCAATTTTAGCCACCTAACGATTCATACCTTAGTCAAAATGGGTTCTTCAGAATCACAATGTTTGCTTTCAGTTGTTAAATCTGTTAAACGGGAATCCTAAACTTAAATGAATTAGCATTTTTAGTGTTGCTGGTTATTTTAATTTTCTTGGTTTCAAATATCTTCTCAAGTCTTTTTGGACTAAGCTGTCTCTTTGATGCCACAATACGGCACTAGTGCTCGGAATTAAGCCGACACTAGCGCTGCTGCCTTGCAATTTACTGTGGACCTGGGATTTCCCGTGTGTGCAGTGTCTTGTAGTCAGTAGTGGTACAGCATTGACCTATTAAGTGTACATGGCGAACGTAGACACCGTTGATTGCAAGGTCTGTTGCGAATAATTTGCCACGTGGTGAAGAAGAGTCTCGTTAGAAAAGATTTCATTGTAACATCAAAAACAGTCTAATTAAACTTCCGCTTGTAAAATGCATGCAATAGAAGCAGTGTTCGGGAGTCAATTTCCCTTACGAAAAGGTATTCAATTGTCACATAGAAGTAATTAGCCAAGTGTTGTGGCTGGGCTTAACGATTGATTTCTCAAGCTATTGGTGGTGATTTTCGTTCCTTTGCACTGAAAATACGTACTTTGTTTTTTGAGTGTAACTTCTTCCACATGGTGCGACAAACCGCTTAGGGAAGTTCGATCGATTGACTGCGTCAGGAAAGCCTTGCGCCTCCAGGCAGAATCCTGCATGTGGTGGGTAGCTAAATGTGTCTTTGCCCACCGGGTCGGATTTTGGGTCCAGATAATTACCCGTGTAGAACTGCACCCCTGGTTGATCGGTGAACAGGTCTATTCGACGACAGGAGTTGGGCTCATTTACGGTGACCTTGGAGTCCTCTTCGGGTAGGTCCCTGAACACGTAGAAATCGTCGAAACCTTGATGGGGAGGAGGGTGAATCTTTCTAAGTCCCTCCTTTAGACATATCATGTGTCTAAGATCGGTCCCATCCACACGACCAACTTTGAGTAATCTACCGGTTGGTATGTTCTCACCATCGAATTCGCACATTTTATCGGCTTTGATGCAAACAAAATGGCGGTCAAGGGCGTCGGGTCCAGCTCGGTGACCTGCCAGGTTGAAGTACGTGTGATTTGTCAGGTTTATGGGGCAGATTCCGTCAGTGATACTCGCGAAGTAGTCGATGCCAAGGTGAAGCTGGTGTGTCTCCTCGTCCAAACTCAGACGGTACGTAACGTAGACTGTGAGGTTGCCGGGAAAGCCGTCCTCGCCATCCACCGAAGTCACCTTGAGTCTCACACTATCTTGTTTGCGCTCCACTACCTGCCAGGCGCGGAATGACAGTCCAGTGCTTAAGGTTTAGAAAATAAGTTTTACCTCCAAAGCCTTGCTTGACATGCTGCTAACTAAACAAAGATTGGCCATGAGCTTGTGTTGTGCTTGAGGTTCTGTTAGATAAATTGTGACTAATGAAAACTGCAGTAGTACAGACTTTAATAACAGCAGCTCGATGATGAAGCGCCTGTCTCTATTGCGCCCATACACACTTAACGTTCTCTACGCAACTCATTTTACTGTAGATATAAAAGTTGCAGGAAGCTTCATTTAAGGGACTGCAGTAAATCTGTGCGACAACATTTAATCAATGTTCTATCGAGCTTTAATACTGAAGCTAAATTTGTCGTCATCATAATTAATAGTCGTTTAGTAAAAAAAATTAAAATCTCACTGAGAAATTGCTCAATATATATGAGATCCTAGAAATTACATTCTCACATTATGTTAGCCCAACGGAGTGAGGCCAGTACCTATACCGTCATTGACTTACTTTCCTCCGTGTAGACAATGCTTCTTTTGTTGGTTTTTGGACAGCTTATAAACGGTCGATATTGAAGGGTCTAGCTCAATCGGCAAGGTGAATTTGCCATTACTCACGCGACCTGCGACCCTGCCAACGATTACGCCCTGGTAGGAAGGGTTCTTTTCGTAACCGGTAAGATCCGAGTACCCGAGCACAACATCAGCAACACTTAGACCATTCTTTTTTTTGCCCCCACTGTCGGTGAAACCCGGTATCCACAATTGTTGAATCGCAGCACCGTAGGTTATGATTAACGCTCGGACTTTTGTCCACACTTCAGCTTCCGGTCCCGTGGCGAGTTTCTCACTTAATGTGGGACGAATTGTAATGCGCTGAATGGGAATACCCTGAGATGTCTTGCCCCACTCCTCCATAGTTGTAAAAGTGTCGAAAAAACGGAGTTCCTTGGTTTTAATATGTGGCCAGCCAATTAGATTTGACAAGAATTGTGATTGGCCACATTGCAGTTGTGTCCACTGTGG
>UXSR01001109.1:0-11396 GCA_900604375.1 Mesocestoides corti | reverse complement strand
ATATATATATATATATATATATATATATATTAGGTTTATGGGATAAGGAAACAAAAGAATCTATTAATCGATTTATCCCATCGGGCATGCAAGTTCCAAAATTTTAATCAACCAAATTCCAGTTAACTGCATTAGCAACGTTTAAAATGGTCAGCAAGCATTGTTTTGTTCAAATCTTCATCTAAAATTTATCGCCTGATCCTAAACTTGTAGTGCAAAACTACTTTACACCTTTTGAAAAATGCGTCAGCCAGTTTACAGCCACTAAATTATTGACGTTCACTAAAAAGAAATTGCATGTAATACACAAGAAGTGTGCAATACATTAAAAGTAACCGAAAAATTAAACAACGTTTATTATCCTCGTTTTACATCCGCCAACAAATTAACGTATTATATCATAGTATAATGCAACATTCCTAATTCAATGAGGATAATAAAAAAAGGAATTTAAACGGTGATAACGGTGATTTTTAAACAAATCCTTACCAACCAAAACTGCTTTTTGTTGTTTTCCCTCTGTTTAGAAATTTACCAGAATGCAAAATGGATTTGCCTCTTCTATAGCAGTCTGTTGGATGGTTCTGATAGTATCTGGAACAATAATCACTTCCAATTTCAGTGCATACGGTTTTCACTTAATTTGATCCTGAAAAAAAAGATTGATATTAAAAATCAAACCTATTTCAAAGCACCCGGATAACTATCCTTTAGCCAGGGTGAAGAAGACATGAAGTCTATTTTCTTATTTGGCTTATTTTTAATGAAATAGGCAAGATAGTTGTCATTTTGTGGGCATGAATTAAATATCGGAAACAGTAAAACTAAACGAGGGCTAATATGATGCTGCTGGTTAACGTCGTCAAGTCATTAGCCTGAATTCCACTATTAGCGATAGCCTTAAGTTTCACATTGCTCGTGATGGATGCGTCGCAAGGTGGCCTAGGGTCTCTTTCTCCTTCTCAGCGAACCCAGCTTGTTGACCAAATGAAAGCAGAAGTAGCAATCGCAAGTGCTCGCGAGTTAATGGATGTAAGTTATCAAGAGTATCTACGTTGCATTTTAGCAAATGTCAAGTAAATGCTTTGAGAAATGTGTAACCAAGCCAGGTACTTCCCTCGACAATTCTGAACAGGTACTTTAAATACGATGCATAACGTGATGTTTTAAGAAATGCTTGGGTAACTGCATGGATCGCTACATGGATTCCATGAATCTGATTACGAGGGTATTTGCCATCCGGTTGAAGCAGGAGGCGGGCAAAATCCAACAATTTTCCTGAGTTTCTTCGTTTAGGGGGTCTTAAGCATCAGTGCATATTAGCTATGTAAACTTGTATAGGTTGTGAATAAACATTAAAAGTGCAACAGAATACTCTTATGCTTATTTTTTCAGCATCTGCAGTCGGTTAGGGACAAAATCTTGTCATCGACATCTAGCATTGTGCACTTGCGACACCGCTTGTGAATTTAATCGCGACTATTTTATCTGACTCACCAGATTATCTAGAAATGGCTGATAATCAAGTTTTACTATTGCATCACTGGTAGGTTTTGCTTGTGATTTTGACCGACTAAGTTGTCTCCACGTCCAGTAATTTCACTTGACTTAATGTTGTCCTGCTTTTTTCTCTACATCGTGCGCTTTTCTCTTCTGCACTGGGTACAAATCGCTTCTCTTTTTATTCTAACCTCGTTGCCTTCTAGTCATAAGAACCTGTCTAAATGTGTCTTCGTTTACCCCAGTACTTTTTTTAATAATCTCGATTGTGAAAAATATAATTTGGTTCAAACCGGGGGTTTATTATTCCTCCGCTCCTAAATTAGGCTTTTTTAAGGTGTTCATATCGATAAATAAGCGGACTTCACCGTAGACCGTGACTCAGAGGGCGCCGAAGTCAAATCCGGTGCATCAATTAGAATGAACTTTGTACTTGGGCTTATTTCGGTTCGTAAATACATCCAAAATTTGACATTTAAATCCCGTCTGAAAAGGTTCTTATTGCGTTCTGTCCAGCATTGAATTCTGGTTCAGCCACCACAGTGACCAGTGCAGAGGTTTCGTGTTCTGTCATTTGTTTGTCCCTGGATGTTGTGTCACGGATTGTCTGGAGGTCATCAGTAGTGAATTTTTGGTGTATGAAATTCAAATTCTGATTAAATGGAGTGCGCGCTATCGTCGTGACATTGGTCTACTCTGTCGTCCACTCCACCTCTGAATGACCAGCATCGCACTCCAGGATTTGCGTGTAGATCTTGGAGGTATTTAACAACGCCAATGGCTCCATATGTCGTAATCTCGTTCAATTACACTCTCATTGGTCCGACGAATTGTAGAACAATTTAGGTCACGTGTTGCGCTAGCGGCTATGCATCTTATGGCATTGAACTCTTCATATCAGCTCCACGTAAGCTCCTTGCGCACCCAGATTATGCGCTGTATTCACCCGTCGCAAAATGAACCAAAACAAAGAAATTATCCTATTGGTGCTTTTTTGGAAAACCTTTTCCTTTGCGATAAAGTGCGTAGATCGAAATTTTGATCTCTGTGTTTTGCCTGACCAGCTTTCGTTTCAATCACGCTGACGACCAACTACCAGGCGTATTTTATCGGCCTTGGCAATCTGGGCGCCTGCGTGTTCACGTGGGCTTTATGTATTGATTAGAGGGAGTCACGTGAATGGAGAGCGGGAGATCGTCCCCGACTTGGGAGGGACCACCTCCCGTTCTAAACTTCCCTGCTATTATTCCCATCAGCGAGCAAGACCTCGCAAATCTGCCGAAAGTAACCTTTGACCAAAGCCTCTTGCGGGTCGCAGAAAATGGTATTGAGATCCCCCTTTGTTTGGCCGGCCCCATGCTGGTGCTGCAGGCAAAGCACAACGAACAAGTCAGTTCCACGCCAATGAGGAGCTTCTTAGAGGAGATAGCCGGTGTAGAGACTTCCTCGCCAGGCCTGGCAGGCAGAGGTTCTGCAATTCGCAAGATGTCAACATGGCTCCTCTATCAGTGTGAAACTCTCGACCAATGCAAAAACGCTCTTAAACCCACCCCACCGCTGGTTTTGTTTGAAATAATTGTGGAAATCATTCGTCGCCTTGAGCCGGTGCCCTTCTATGTGACCCTTCGGACATGCAGGGTGATGGAGAAGGTGAATTTTCTGAATCCAAATGATCCCTTCGACCCGACGGATGCGGAGTTGTGTCAGGAGACCCCGGCGATGTTCTGGTCAGACGTAGAGGGCAACGCGAACCCAACGCAAATCGAGTACAAGAAGCTGTGTGAGACACAGGTGCAAAATACTTTCATCACAAGCACCCGTTTAGGCGTATTGAATATCGTCAACTGTCTCTTTTTTAAAGACCTCTACCTAACCCGTAGTTACTTGATGCGGAACATTGTCCGATTTCTAATCATAAACCTCATTGCACTCGTGCGCAAATACTGTTTTTACCTGTGTTCCGAATTCCCACTTCTAATGACACCGCTTTACATTATTCATGAGGCGCAGTTGAAGCCCTTCCAGATTAGAAGCGTTCTTAATAATGTTGCAAAGGCTTTTGGTCCCCTGATTTTCCGTCTGGATGTGCGCTGGCGCAACCACATAATCAGGACTCACGACCTGATGGACTCGGACAATCTCGAAAGGGAGGTGGCTGCAATGGCACGAATTCTAACCGAGAGCATAATGCGGAACATCCTGTGTACCAACAGCGACTACGCCTGGATGCCAGGCCGGCCGATGTCTGCAATTATCTACCACACAAGTTCAAACTGTCCGGACGAGTGCATTTGTCGATTTCTCCCCGATTATATTGGTAATGATATGTTGGCCACTGAGGTCACATAATGACTTGAAAGTGATACTTACGTGCTCGAGTAAAAAAAAGGTATCGCGATGACTTGTTCTTGTTAAGCCTGACCCTACAGAGCATGTGGCAGAAGCTTCTCCAGTCGCGTTTTAGTTTCGTTAGAGGCCAATGCATGAGCCGCATGACCATAACCAGGTGGATTATTGCCGCTAGACTGACATGAATAGAGGTTCTCAAGATGCTGAGGCTGCTAGCCAATCTAATAGCGGTAGCATATTGAAATTTGGATGGCCGTATGCAGAATGAGGCAAATGTCATAGCCTCTTGATGACGCCTGCTTTAATAAATATAACTGTGCATATAATTTAATTCTCAAGATTTTAGCTTCTAGTTAACCGGCACGGTAATGCACAGATCTAGTCTGGTGTAACCTGTTTACATAAGTGATCTCCAGCTGATTTTGGCCAACGAACTGCTGTCCCACAACCCTCTTTACAGTTGCGACCTGTGGCACTTAAGACCGGGTAAATGCAATCGTTTATTCACTAGCGTGTTCATTGAAATTGGCTGTCTGTCAGTTATCAAGCATTTCTGTCTGCCGGTAGTCAAATGGCTTGCAATCAGCAGAACTATAGGCAAGTTAAGTGTTCTTGCCTGAAAGTGTAATATTCTGAAGCTTCGCGCAGAGTACAAAGAGAGAATCTAAAAATGGCTTAATTTTCTCATATTCAATTTAAATCTTATGTGCTGGATTCGGAAATTTAACTTGCTCAACAATACAAACACGTCACCAGAAACAAATAATCGACAACCGATTCCACAAACAAGTACTCAGTATTTTGATACCAGTAATCATGTGCAATGATGTTTACTTTAGATATTTAATTTGTAATGTAAAGGACTGTACCAGTCTAGATGTGTGAACTTGTTTCCTGTGTTTTCGGGTAATAGTAAGTGATTCAGCATGGCGGTTTATATGACCAATCCTTTTAATTAATTTGGTAAAACGAGTCTAGTAGATCTAAGAAAAGAGAAGTAGTAAATAAAACATTGGACAACTAAGCGTAAATAAATCAAGTGTAGATATGATACCGAGAAATTGAATAGGGATGACAGCAATAGTATTTTGAGCTTCTTCATGTCAATCACATATTAAATATCTTCATTTCCGCTTATTAGGCAAGCCTGAACAAAAGGGAAAAGAGGCACATTGTGCGTTTAGGACAATTAAACGTCTGTGTTTGCCTTATGCAAACTTCGTTTCACCAGTTACTTTTCTTGGGTATTTTGGAGTCAATAAAGGATAAAGTAGTGAGGTTAGTATGGCTCTGTAAATGGCTAAAAGTCTGCGTCTTTATTTTAAGTTACGTCCCATTGTAAAAACAATACAAATTTATTACTGTTATGTGGTTACAACAGCGACCCATATGCAGTGAAAATTCAAAAACTGGAGTACAGTTTTTTCCTATTGTCTGTAACACACTTAAAACTATGAAAATAGCTCTCTATTCATCAGCAGGTATACTTAGCTGCTTCGATCTATGCTTCTTATAAATCAACTGAATAAAACGGAATAGCCAGTTGCGTGAAAAACAATTTTCCTATACTAAAACATCCTTTTACACACAATAAATGCATATACATATACTTAACACACCCAGATATTTAGAGATTTAAAGTATAATTATGGGCGTTTTCAGGTTTTCCTGAAACTGGCAAAGGTGTATTGTTCAGAACAGTAACATTGGTGTGAGTGATAACGACTATCTTTACGCAAACACTACGTTATACTATGTGATTCATTAAACTGTTCAGAAAACTTGACATTCTTTTGCAATGTAATCCTGAGAATTCAAAAACTGTTACCAAGACCATAGTTATTTTGATTATAAATCTGAATAACGTTACATTCCTTAAGAGAACATTAACAACAAGTTATGCAAAAACCAGAAATAACTCTTCAATGTTGAGAATCTAGGGAAAGCAACAATGTAATTTTTTGAATATTAAAAATATCATATCAGCAATTTTAATTATCTGCACTTACTATCCAGTGTCTAAATAAACATGTAATGTGTCTTAAGAGCCTAAATGTGTATTTATTTGCCTCTGATGCATAAAAGAACTGCCTAGAATTTTTTCAAGAAAAATTGAAGTAAATATTCAACGCTTTTACCTTGACCTTATCGTTAAAATAGTCTATCAATGCGCGTTTTGCCGTGCGAATAAGTTCTGCAGGGGTTCACGTCCCATGATTGAGAATGGCTAGTGTGAACAAACGCGTCAAAGGGCATTGCGAGGATCATAACTTCGACGATTATTGTGTCGTTTCAGAACACGTTAAGGCCTTTGTGGCCTCTCACTTAAATGAGCCTGTTAAAGGAATTGAGCTGTATAAAGAGTTTTACTCCAAGGAAAAAGTATGTTACATTGTTACAAACCAACTTTAAAGATTAAAACAGTTAATGTTGCTCTTGTTATCTGTCTTAACATGGATATCGACCCTCCAGATGTACAAAAAATTCCTCCATTCAGTCGAGTGGAGGCGTGGGTAGATCCTTCTGACGCAGGTTATCGTGTTGTTGAATTGATTGGAAAAAATCTCCAGGTAAATGACACGTATTTTTTACAATTTTCTTCGAGCTAAGACGTCTGTAACTTCACATTCAAGTTGTCATAAATATTGTCCATCTTGTCCAGACGCAATATGAACGGTGGCAACCTAAGGCCTGCTACAGACAATGCCTCGATCCGAATTTGGAAGAAGTAAAAAAGATTTGTATAAACTTACGCCGCAATGCACGAACTGATCGCATTCTCTTCCACTACAACGGACATGGTGTTCCGCGACCAACGGAGAACGGAGAAATTTGGGTGTTTAATAGGGTTAGTCCCATTCTATGAGTTGACATACGTTGATTATTAAAGTATCCATTTATTGTTTATTGATAAATGCGTGATTTTTCCCCGATTCCTAAGCAGAGTTCCGCAGTCTTGTGTCAGTTAGATTAAGCCGAAAGTGACTATTTTTCTCCTTTTTTTTCGAGTAGACGTTCACGAAATACATTCCACTTTCGTTATTTGATCTCCAACGCTGGCTTGGTGCACCTTCGGTCTATGTCATTGACTGCCAAAACGCTGGGCGCGTGCTCAGGATGTACGAATGTTTTTGTCAACGCAGACAAATTGAGGTATGTTTGTCTTAATTCCCCCCTCCTCTTGTTCTGGGCTTCTAACCCGCCAACTTCGACTTTAAGCGTAATCACTAGGCCCTCTCTATAATCTAGCTTCATAGAATCAGTGAAGTGATACCTGTTATTTGGGATACACGCTGCTTCTACTTCTATAATCATCACGTCTGGTTTTGTCACAATTAGCCACAATGTATGCCGTTGTTCGTACATTCGAACTCCACTCACCCGTGGGAACACGAAAATAATGGTGGGCAGTGCGTTTTTTTGGATTTGACAAACTCTGCAATGCGCACACCTAATGGCTGGTTTTTACATCCACTTATGCTCTTTATGTGCCGCTTCTAAATCATGGTGTGGTCAAAAATTTGTTGATACAATTGAAAAACCCAAATGCTTAAGCAGCCAAACTATGAAATTCAAAAAAAAATATTAAGTTATGGAATTGAAAAGCCTGTCTGTTGTGCATGGGATTTCCGTTTTTCAGATCCTGTGGTAGTGTTTAACTATTTTTTTTCATTTGCGAAGCATTTTTTAATCTTCACGCTCCTTTTACGCTAACTTAAGGTTTAAAAAACCCAAGTCCGCGCACACTTCGCTTGTAAACTTTCTATTTGTCATTTGTTAGATGTCCAATGCCCCAGATGGCGGCGGTGCCATGCCAGCTGAAAGTCTCCAACACGAGTCCGTGCCTGGCTCCTTTGCTCACGTGAGTCTCGCAACATGCTTTTTTGACCGGCATTTTCGTCAAAACCTGTAAAACTTGTCCGAAATAAACGTCGGGACCTCATTGAGTCCGCGATTAAGTAACTCCCCGTACTCACCGCTCTCGGAAAGCTCATTTCCGATTTCTCTATGCCATTCTAAGACCATCCAAATGATAATGTAATCCTCAAGGTGACTCAAGGCGGAGGCAGATTTTTCCTTGTCGCTCTCTTCCGAGAGATTTTTTGCTACGGCAAAGTGTGCGGTGAGAGACTGCTCATTTAGGCCCACTTTCAATTCAAACCCGGTTTCAAACAGCGAAGTTGTTTGATTTTTTAATCTACCAATTCCTTTCAGGTCTACCCACAGCACTCCGGCATCCAGCCGAACACGCCAATTGTCAGCATGGACAACACGATCATGCTGTGCGCGTGTCAGGAGAACGAGGATTTGCCGCAGCTCGCCGAGCTACCCGCCGACCTCTTCACTGCCTGCCTCACCACGCCCATTCGCACAGCCCTCAAGTGGCATTGGTTGAAGTACAACAAGTATTTTCCAGGTAAGGCAAGCATTCTTCCTCCTTCTGTGGTCACCTAGAGCGGTCATTTTAGAAATCACACGACCATTCAACCGGTGCTCTTCATTTGAGGTCACCCGCTGTGGTGCCGTTAACGCTGGAAAAAGGCGTGGTATAAGGGAGGTGGTGAAGTCAGAGAGGGTACAGCGCTGTGCCCATTGCGTCTAGTAGTTTCAGCCTTTAAAGTATTGTCCCCAGGCTACATTGACGAGGAGCTACTCGACCGAATCCCGGGCACTCCTGGAAACCGCATGTCGTTGCTGGGCGAAATCAACTGGATCTTCACCGCGGTAACCGACACCATCGCCTGGTGCAGCTTCCCCCCAGAGCTCTTCCAAAAACTCTTCCGCCAGGACCTCCTGGTGGCCAGCATCTACCGCAATTACCTCTTGGCCGAGCGTCTGATGCGCGCCTTCGGCTGCCATCCATGCTCGTGGCCAAAGCTAAAACCCACTCACAACCACCACATCTGGTGAGTGCTCCGTGATTATCTTCCACGCCCACCCTATTGTTGACGTCGATTCGTGTGATTGGCTACAAGTCAGAATCCTTTTCGTCATTAGTTTAAGTCTGAGAGTAACGTCGGTGTCTTGTGGATTCTCTAGGAAGGCGTGGGATCACTCCTTGGACCTCCTGTTCCACTACCTACCCCAGGTGCTGCGGGACGTGGAGGCCAGTCCCCACACGGAGCTGCACCTGCCCATCCTCGTGAATAACGAGGACTCAACGGAGAACTGCGCTGCCCCGGCGAACGCCGCCACCGACACCTCACCCGACCTCTTCCAGTTGACCGCTGCCAACGCCCAGCGTCTGACTGCCATGCTTGAGCAGGTGGAAAAGCAGCTGCTGCATCGACGGAAGAAGCGCCTCGATGCTCCACCGCCTGGCTACGACGAACCAGCACCTCCCACGTCGTCTGCACGACCTGCTTCTGTGAGTCTGACGAATGCCACGACGATACCACGCTTAGTGACTTTGCTCAGTTTCCAAGTGTAGCCACTGGTTCCAATCGGATCGGCCAATATCGATTAAGTATGGTGCATCGTGCTCTTGACAATGCTCACTATTACGACGTAGAAGAAGTGGTCTAAATATGGCTGTAACTTATCTCCCAGGTACGATTGAGTTTAGTGTTTTGTGGTATTCATCGTTTTGGTGTGTGCTCGTTTTGTGCGAATCTTCCTAGCGTTTGAAAAAAGTGTGTGATGTGATCATTTGTTCGCTGGTTTTATTTTATTGTTTTATTTTTCGAATTGAGAAAAGTGGTGTGGAGTCATTTTCTTACAATTTCGTTCAGTGTTGTCTACATGTCTTTCCTCCTCCTCCTCCCCCTTCCCCTCCCCCTCCCCCTCTATTCTTCATAAACGAATGCACATCTTTACCTGAGTCGCTTCTGATTACGCAGTCCTTCTCTCCTTCCACTTCTAGTCCCACAAGTCTCGTCAACTTAGTGGTCCGTCCGGTGTTTCTACAACCGAGAGCCACGCCAAATCAACCCAATCGACCGCCACAAACCGAACGGCGTCCTCTGACAAGCATCACCAGCTCAAATTCGTCATTGAGCCCTCGGTTGAGGCGAGGACTGGCTGGGATCTCTCGCGGATCAGCGAGGAGAAATCGGGCGAGCTGCCTCCGTCGGCGTCGGCACAGTCGCGTTCCTGTCCACAGCTGTGCAACAGCGGCCGAAAGCCTCCCCACGCGACCTCCGATGCCGTCCAAGCCGAGGATGCACAAAACCATGTGAGTTTCCATGGGTTATAAGACGTCCGGTTCAGTTGTACCATGCTGGCGTCGCAGATGGCGCTGATGTCCAGGACATTTGCCACTTAAGTGTCCAGTTTCTCCCTCTGGCTGTGGACGCACCTGGCGTTGATATTCGACATCCGGTGGGTTCGGTGTGGTAGCCTGTAGTCTGCCTAGAGATGCATCTTCTACTTGATGACTCAACCTGGAGATGTTGATGTCGGATCGTGCGCTTTTTCTTCCGTGTAGGTCTGCGAAAGGTGCGATTCCGAGGAGATGGAATTCTCGTCTAGTGACATCGATGATACGGAAGAGGAGGAGGAAGAGGATGAGGAGGAGGAGGAGGAAGGTGACGATCACTCGCCACCACCACCCCCACAAAACGATCCGCATGTTGAGTCGAACAAACAGGGCCCGGCTGGGGATCCTGCGGCGACTCTCGCCGCGGCAGTAGCACTTATCACTGCCAAGAACGAGTTCAATTTGGTGGGTTTTGCCTTTAGGCTTGTCGATACACTCGGATTTTCGTTTTTTCCTGTGGGTTTACGACTTCTAGGGCGTTCGCTTTCCGCACCATCGTTGAGAGGCTTGGTTTTTGTCCGTCCTTAGCACCAACCGCCCCTCGCCTCCACACCCATACAACAACAACAACCACAAACTTCTCTCGCCGCACAACAAGAACCCCCACCGAACCGACCCCAGATGACCTCGGCGCGCACCGTGCGCTCGGGTCTGTTCGCGGTCGCTGGTAGTCCTTCAACGCTGTATTCCTCGGCGTCCTCCTCGTACTTCCCTCGATACGCCCCGCTGAAGCAGGTCAATGTAGAGCTCCCTCCTTACCAGCCACATACCCCACTGGTCATTGCTGTGGATGCTGCCACACCTGACTACCGGCCGTCGTCGTTCTTCACCTCCCAGATGACCGCTTTCCAAGCCTGTTTGCGTCAGACTCCGACGAACTGCGAAAAGTACCAGCAAAGGCAGACGGCCACTCTCCTCCCTATTCTCCTGCAGGTTTGTACTTTGCTCGCTTCACGGTCTACCTACTGATTGGTCAATCCATTAGGTGTGCAGATTTTTTAGCACATTTTCTCATGTTAAAATATTGCCCATCGTTTCCTGTGACCTTGCGCCATCTCTCAGGTAACGCAAGAATGTCGTCACCAAACAAACTTGCAGGCTTCGAGACAATGAAGTCGTCGACGCATTTATTGCGAACATCGTCCCACGCTTTGAACTGCCTATTCACTAAGGCTTGATGCTCCATTGATTCAAACAAATGGTGGTCGGATGGGGCCAAGTCTGGTGAATACACCGGGTGTCGGAGAGTTTCCCATTCCAAGTTCAAGAGGGTCTTCTGAGTTGCGCA
>UXSR01001108.1:0-11399 GCA_900604375.1 Mesocestoides corti | reverse complement strand
TAATGATTAAAAAGAGTGAGACTTGAAGCACTGGTGGGAGGATTTCGAGGCATAGATTCAGTGTAATTTTATATTTAAACAAAAAGCGTTAAAAAAATTAGCATGGTCGTTAGGAAAAAGAGAATTATCATCCTTAAATTCGCCCGCTTTTTGATCAATGTCATTTAAAATTTTTAGAATATGAGGCACATTTTCCGTAGTAGTGATAAAATGGCCTAATTAAATGCGATTTTATAAAAAAATATTAGCAAATTGGAAAACGAAACACTTAATATATCGAATTAAATGCGAATGGGAAAGAAATACTTCTTTATTTAAATTCCTGTTTCTAAATCTTCTTTCTAAAGCCAAATTTTTAATTATAGTACAGATTTTTCTTATTTTTTTAACCTTTTTTAAAGTAGTGCATATTTTAGTACCTTAAAAAGTAGTAGTCTGTAACGTTCACACAAGTTCACTACCGATGAAATGACTGATTTCATATTCGTAGCGTGTGAATATCGGAAGGCACAGACTCGGATATTTTCACGGTTTAAGTTGGGTCGAATGTTTTCTCAGAGTCTGTTGAATGTGGTTCCAGTAAAACGCTAGGGTTTTTGGAAACGAATACCTTAATGGAGTCAAACTGCTATCAGTGTTCTTCGTTATATCTGTTTTCTAAGGCTTTAAGTCCCCATTGTCTGTACCTGTAATGCCCGACGTTCCCCCCGAAATAAATCCCCGTTCATCATCGAAAATTGAGCCTGCCGAAGCTCCTTCACTGAGCGTTACTGACCGGAGTCGTAGCGCTAAGTGTAGTCCTTTGCTTCGCAGACGCAGGCCAGCGTTGAATCATTGTTCTCCCAAAGGCAGACTTCGACTTATTCAATTTCTTCAGAATCTTGGTTTGGATAACGCGCTTCACAGCCTGTCTGATGAGTGCACTCTTGAGGATATTTTACACACACCCTGCGATGCATTGCGATCGATGCTCACAGACGGTTTGAGTGGAGCCGAAATTGATCATTTGGTGGCATCCCTGCAGAAGTATGAACGTGAAAAAGGTTCTCGAAGCCCCGCTCCAACTTACCGAAGCCGCAGGGTTAGTATTTATTATTTTAAAACAAACTTTAGTTATTATCACTTGGCCATTTTAAGTACTATTCGTCACGGTTATAGTTCAGTGAGAAAGTGCATTTTGATCACCTAAACAGTTGTTGACGTTCCACACAGATCCCGATCTTTGTTTAATTATGAGAGGCCAACATCGTTAAGCTCAGTCTCTTTGTTACGACTTCATTTTGAATACCACAGATTTTATGCTTCTTAGGTTTCCGTGAAATCACATTGATGCATTCACATTTCATCATGTGATGGGCCATGCTCACTTTACCACGTTACGTGCAATTACGCCTCACCATCGTTACTGCGTGAGCGATCAAAGATGGTTAATGCGATCATCTGCTCACTCTTTACCATGGTAGAATAATTCCTATATCAATTGCAATTTGTTCCAGTTACTGTCATAAAGCATGTAATCCAACAAATCGCTAAATTACTAAAACGTGATCAGTACAGACTACTGTCTACTCATTGACGGGATAAATGTATTCATGCTACATGAAAAACGGGTGTTGTTGCAATTGATATTCCTAATTTACTTATGTAGTGGCTGCGATTGAGGTTTAAATGAGGCTTTTGTCTATTATACCAGTTTATTAGGCAATCTATTAGGCAGTTTATTCATTTGAACCATTTAGATCTGCATGTTAAAATGTGCTCTATTTCGTATTTTAGTACTCGGACTTTTCGTTAGTAAATCGGAGTCTTAGTTCAAGCCTTAGTGAGAGTCCTGTTGTGCGGTGCAGTAACGTAATTCTTAGTGAAGGTGAACAGCAAATGGGTGGTGGAGAGAAGGAAGAGAATGCTGGTGGTGCCTCAATCCCTACCTCCACACATTCTGAGAGTGCACAGTTCCCAACACCCAAACTCCTTTCCAACATGATTGATCAGGCTCCTATCCTCCAACGGACATCTTCGCTTGGTGTGGGTGACTCCTGCCGTGTTTCGAGATTTCGGCCTGCTTCACTCTCGGTTACGGTTCCCAGTCCTTCCCACTTTCTCTCCTCGATGGAAGTCGTGGGTAATCCGGTTGTTGGTGGTCGCTCATCCCCAGCTCCAATTCTGGCCACCGGGACTAGTAATTCACTCTTCTCCGTTTCTCCACAGTGCTCTTTTTTTGACAAGCATCGAAGGCGTTCCGGAGATAGAGCATGTGGGCTTCAAGTTGGTGGCGGCGGCGGTGGTGGTATGGGTTGTGTTTGGGATGCAGCAGCGTCTTCCACAGCAACCTCGTCACTTTCTCACAGGTCTTCACTTCTTTTGGTACCTCCAGCCTATCAAGCCCAACTGAGCAACCCACTGTCTACCGCTAGTCCAGGATCGAGCGCTTATCCTCAATTTACTAGTTAGTTACTTGCTATGATTTTTTTTCTATTAAACTTAGCGTGTGGGCTGTCACTATATTGCTGGGTTGCATATGCATCTGTGTGTTGTACTGAAACAACTGATGATTGCATGTTTTCGGCACGTTTTGTGGTGCTTTTTAAACTTGCCTCCTTCGCTTGTCCTTCGTCATCATTCATCATTAACAACATCTGGTCCTGGGAATCTGTAGTTAAGTTTTCGTTTGAAATATTCTGTCCGGCTTAATCGTAGTTGTGCCCGTCTTACATAGAGATATTTTCCTGAATACAATGTGGCCGACAGCGCGGCTATCATGTTTAGGCTTATACCTTATGCCTGCGATTTGTTGTCTTTTTTAAGTATATCAAGGAAGGGAAAAGCGATAAATGGATGAGATGCATTGCACGTGTGTCAAAGGTGCTTCCAATCCTTTCATCACTTATTTTAGGCCACTCAATAGGAAGTAATCTTCTCAGAATGCGCCAGGGTTATGTGGGTCAATCCGCTCCTAATCTCTTCTCCAGCTGCGTAAGTCATTATTTTTTGTTTTTTTTTTCCTGATCAGTTTCTTCATGTGTTCACTAGTGTAATCATCGTACAAACATCGACCCAATGCTTGACGAAGTGCGCGATGTCAACACCTAATGCTATGATTTAAGGAAGTGAATATTGATCAATTATGGCTGTAGTTACGCATACAGCCTTTTTGCCTACAATTATCTAACTCATCTGCAGCGTTTGTTGATTTTTTGCCAGATCTGAGTGTAAACCAGGTGAAGTAGCTCTGCCGGTCAGATTTCAAGATGTATTTATTTAAATTCGGTAAATGATAGTATTGACCATTTCTGTGGATCGTGTACTTTATCTCATGCTTCTTCTGATTACCCCTTATACTCGAAACTTGCAGCCAGTTTTGTATCCGAAATTGTTAAATTCGTATTCAACACTACTTTGGTTAATCATCCCTGGGTGTCTACGAAGCAAAGTGACGTTCAGTCCATTGAGCTGTACAAAATACCGTTTTTAGTCTTTATTGAAAATGAAAACCTCATCGTAGATCACTCTTGCTAAATCCCGTCATTATGATCTATTTTTTCCAAGGTAAAGACCACTGCTTTGTTTAGGGAACTGGAGTTTTCCTGGGGTCTAACATGCCATTTATATTTTTTAGCTGCTGAATAAAGCCAAATAGCTCATTAAACATTTGTTCATGGGGTGGGTCTCTTGCCAATATGAACAGAATTTTGCTGGGGATGATTATGCACTGACTTTAGTTCTCATCTGAAATGTTGATAGAGCAACCACGCTCGTTCTCTTTATACCCTGAACAGTTGTTTTTGAACGCCATTCCTGTTTTGAATTTACTGATTCCTGAATGTAATTGTTAATTTCAACTGACAATAATATTCCTGTCTAATTCGTTTAGTCTTTGGCACTTTGATCATTCGAAATTATCGAATTTGCTGTTTACACTTTTTTAAACAAGCACCGACAAGTTAAGATATCAATAACGTTAGGCTATGCATAAATGATGACGCTTGTTACATTATTGGCATTGTAGCTGTGCCTAAAGCCGAAAAACTTCAGGTGTACAATTTGTACTCCATCCGCAGACTAGCCTTTCATTATATGGTGGTAAACAAGTTTTTTCGAGTTGACGAAATTTTAATAAAATTGTAGTCTTTCTACTAATAATAGACGCCGCTTAGCAATGTGAAAATGTTTATTCCGTGTAACAATGTGATGTTACTAATGGGTACCCTTATTAAGTACTGTAATACGTCACGTCGTCTCTTCGTCAAATCAATTTTTTAGTCTAAAGATAGCGTCGCCTGGAGCACGTTACTTTCTTAAATGCTGGTAACTTTCTAGGTATCTGACATATTCTCGATCTTACAACTAGGGGGTAATCTTATCTGCGAAACTATGCACAAATTCGATGAAGTTTTTGGTATGAAATGTCGGGTGTTATCGGGCTTGATACTGACTAACGTATAGTATTAAGTGCTGTAAGTTGGTATGATTTATTGTCCAAAGACGCATGCAGTGAATCCTTCTCTACTGTGGTAGTAAGTTTTTTTTTAAAGTAACGTGACATTACTATTGTCACCTTTATTGACCTTTAAAATTTGTACTAGCTCAAGAAATAAGTAGGCGTGCATTAAATGTGCACCATTCGCTATCAATGACCTTACAGTTATTGAACTCCCACTTAACGTATTCCAATTGACCAAGTTGGCTTACTTAAATTTCTCCAGCTATTCCACAGCGTTCCTTTGTGTATGACCTGTTGTGTTCAATTATATGCCCAGACCAAACATTGCAAAGCAGTGGGCTGCAATGTTTTTTACGTCATCATGATCTTTTTTGAAGTAGTCTTTTGGCTCCCCAATCTGTAATTAATGCATTGTAAATTAGCTGCCTCAAGTTTTTCTAAACAATATCAAGTAGGATTTGGGCATACAGTCGGTGCACCGAGGTTCGTCTCGGGGAGTCAGTGCTAATCATCGCCATCACTGTACTGTGCGTGCACACTTTGGTATGCTTCACCGATGTGTAAATATTTGTGCTTGTGTTTATGCGTGGTAATCTTTTTTTAAATCACGACTTTGGTGAGTCGGAAAGCGTGCGTGTTTGGAACGAAAATGTGTAAGGCTAATTAAGCCCTAGTCTTGTATCTATTGTTGACTAACAGTGGAACGGAGAGATTTAGGTTGTTGAGTTGACGGATTTATTGGCACACTCTGATTGTTGGGTTCAGAATGTGTGATGAACGTGATCTTTTAAAGTCTAGTAACCCGAAAAAGCTTATTCAAGATTAACTATGGCGTATCCCTGACGTGCACGGATATTTTGATAAATTAGTCGATAATAAGGCTAAGTCATGAATTTTGAGCGTGATGGTAATGGCGTTGCGTCCAAGTATGGGCGTTACTTGCGCGTGGAAGATGTCGGGGCTCATTATTATGCATGCCCTTCAGGGAATTTAATGAGCACTATTGTTTTTCCCATGAGAGAAACCTGGTTATAAGAGTGTACTTGCTGGGCCATACAGACTACGAGTTGGCAGTGACAATTCAGCGTCGAAATTGAAACATGTTTATTGATTTAATGTCTCAAACTACTTTCTAGCCCTGCGTCTTTCTTCTCCTTGGTGCTTGTGGGGTTAGAGAGATCATGAAATTGTTATCTCTGTCGAAGCCATCCTTATTAGTCGTCAGTTGTAGTATGATTTGTTAGCCTCATAAAGGAAATTTTTTCTTGGCTCTCGCAAACCCACCAATGTCTTGACAAAAAGGTTTGTTTTTCCAATGTTTCATGTCTGTCATGAGAATTTGCTGTTTTCTAAGTCGTAAATTTGCGACTCGACCCTTTTTTGAAGAAATTAATGATTTCGTTCACGTGATTTATTGCGTACATTTGCCTCACATAGTTATTTTACAAGCAAGCATCTTATCGTAAGTATCCGACTTTAATTTCGTTTATATATGGTGGTTACTCCAATCTTCATTTCACTGCTTCATAGTGTTGTCTTGAAGTTCTTGCTTAAATCTAAATTTTGACCAAGTCTTTGAAGGACCGACCAAATAGACAGTTTTTCGCAAATACTCGTCGAATTTCGTTTTGTTGTGGTTGTGTATTGCGGGTTCTCCAAGGTTTTTAAACTTACCAATCAACATCGTTTGTTACTTTTCAGCGTGATTATAGCTTCGGTAATTGTTCCCCAGCTGCAAATGTCTTCGTTCCTGGTCTCCGGGACCGAATCGGTGCTGGTCCTGGCGCTGCTCCTACAACCCCCGCCTCTGCCTCCTCTTATTCGTCTGTGCAGCGTCTCAAGGCCCTCTGCGCGTCTCCACGCCGTCGCCTATATCAAACACGTTCTCGCTTCCTCAGTGGCGGTGAGTCGTCAACCTCTGCTGCTACAGTGCCAACGACAATCTCCTCCGTGGCTCCCGTGGAACTAAGCCCAGTGCGTCCGGTGACCGTCCCTTCTCGTTTTGGTTCGGTTTTCTCGGCGGGGCCTGCTAGTCCCAACCCTCGTTTTGCGGCACCAACCACACGACAACCAACCACCACAACGGAAACCTCATCTCTTGTCACAGCCATGGGTGAACTGCGGGTGATACCTGGAGAGGAGGCTGCCGCTTCACGCCAACAGCAACAACCACCAACAATTGGGGTCGCCGCGCCCGTCACCATGGAGCGATCAAAACTATGTCGAGGAGGTAGTGGGAGCACTGGTGGTAGTGGTGTCTGCAGTCAATGTGAGTCTACACTATCTCTACCAGAAATGGCCGATTTTACTGAGATGTTTTATAGTAGATATTCCAGTATAGCTGTCTTTCGTACCCGTAGTTCCTGTCTTTTGCTATCAAAAGCTTGATCACACTTGCGGTGCGTGTGTATGTGTCCATGTTTGCGCCGCTGGTTGTCCAACTATCCACTCACTTGTGTGCTCTGTGTTTTGAATTACCCAGATTTGTTTGTCACTAGACCTCAATACGCCGTACCTGATTGTTCTCTCCTTCAGTTTGTTATGGATCGCTTTTTCTAGGCCGGTTTTTTGACTTTTGACTATTTCATCCCATTGCCGAGGTGCAGTGCTCCCAAAGGTTCCAATTGAACCCTATTCACTTTTTCCTAAGTGCAATTAATACGATATGTTTTATAACGCGCTTAATTTCGGCCAAAACCACTGCTTTTTCGGTTTGAGAGACGTCTATGCAGTCTATTAGTAGCAAAAGAACCCTGATGGCCAAGCCTTCATTCAAATACTTATTGCGAAATGCCCCGGATGTAGTAACACAGAGGCGAGTGCTCCTTGATCCATTACCATTGGATCCACAATCAATTTAAACATCGTTACTTCTAGTTAATAAAACTATGCTTCCAAAAGTACATAGTTCTTGCAGCTACAAATCCTCGTAATGCGGTTTTTTCCTATTGCTTGTGGTCATCTCATTGCACAGTGATGGTGGTCATACATTGTTATTGAAAATGTTTTTTATTGCTTTATGTTCACGCTGCAAATTATTTTAGTCTAAAATACCTATGGAAGTTTGCTTGAAACCCTCGAAGAATCAATCTTGTACGAGTCTCACCTGATACATTTCGGGTAACCTTCTTTTGTAGTAATTTGTTGTTCGGGTCAATTCTTTATTCCTATGTACATTAAATGCTTCTTGTAGAATACTGCAACTCTTTACATACTTTGGTTTTTCTCATGATTCTGCAGAAAGCTTTGGGACCCCTAGGTCGGTAGCATTAGGTAATACTTGTGTCTGCAGCCTCGAAACAATTTGCGAATAAATTAGGGATTGAGTCTCAACCTTCATGTACCATCTCTGAAAGTTAGAGCTTCTCGGGGCAACGGTGACTTTGTTTCTATTTTTCGAGGTAATGGAGCAGAAAGTAGTTGTAATAAATACCTGCCTACTCAGTTTTGATTCAATCGTACCGGTAATATGGAATTTTTTTGGAAATGACCAACATTTTTGAGACTTGGCGATTCACCAGCACACCCCCTTACCATTATCTTTAATGCTCCTCCAGTACATTTTAATCAATCCTTCAGATTATTAAAAGTGCCTACCAAAACATTTGCAGTGCTGTATGGCATTAGGTTTGTTTTCCATGATAATTACTGCTTGGGTTATCTGGGGTAAGACCTCTTTGTAATGCGTTGTCTCTTCCTCTGGAGAAGACTAACACGTCAAAGAAGGCCTAGAATTGTGCGTGTTGAGAACTGCTTGGAGAAGTTTGTTGCATTGAACCGCCACCCCTAATCGTCTCCTGCAGCCAGCCTTCCTTGTGAACCTTAGTGGATCAGCAGATTTGTATCAGGAACACAGCCCAAAAACACTTGCATCCAGACCTTTCTCCTAATTTGCGATGTTTTTGGATTGAAGCTGTGGGAATGACACAAGCTGTTAGGATTTCTGCATCCCTATGTTGGAAATTGACATCTCTGTTTATTTACAAAACCCTTTAACATCCTACTTAGGCACAATTTCCGAACCTTCTTCATTTTTTGCTATTTGTCGTTTGTTAGGAACAACAAAAAGTTTGTTTAAGAGATTATTTTGGGTACAAGGGTTGGTTACATTGCCGCTTTGTTTGTAACGAGACACTTTGATTGATTGATTTGCAGTAGACATCAAATTGTCGTGACTTCGAATCTATGACTGGGGAGGCTACATACTAGCTCTGACCACTTTCTTCGTCAAAGTTTTAAAAAAAATATATCAAGTGGGATCAGCATAAAGAAGTCAAATGTCGCGAATCAAATTTTAGTTAAATTGCCAGATATCAGCCTCACAAAAAAGATACTGTAATCGTGCCCTCATCTTCAAGCATCTGATTTAAGTTTTTACATATGAAGACGACGTTCATTTAACTTTCAGGGTTGGCGTATGAGCAGAAGGTTGTCGGATCATTTTTGTCACACCCTAATTGGTCCCTGTCGCTCACTAAATGTTTTTTCTTTACATGTATTAATAATCTAAATGAGGCGCTTGGCGACAAGGACACGATGCTGATGTATCCGGCATTTTAATTAAAATTCTCTCTGTGGGAAGTGGAAAGGGCCTTTGTGCAGTCTACCCAATCACCAATTTGAAATCATAGCAATTTGGGAATTTGACGAAACCGCTTGGTGTAAATTCCAACTCATGCCGTATCTACGTTAAAAACGCTTGATAGGATTGCAGAAGGCATTCAGAGTAGGCCAAACAAAAGAAGTCGACCTTATACTGCATCGAAATTGACAGGTGACTTCAAATCTGCGATTGATGGCATTATTTCTATTATAGCTTTTCTATTAAACGTTTGCTGACGATTAGGCACCTTGGAACCAAGTGCTCGTGGAATTGGTGCCGTTTTTGTAGTCATCATCGATAAAATCGGTTCTAGACACTGACGGTTTAAAATAGGGACTCCAGAAACTTTTGTTCTGTTTAACTTCAAAGCTCATCCCATTTGCCCAATGTTCGGGCTTTATCTACGGACCAAAGCTGAAGTGGTCGTAGTCACTATGATGGCAGTGGAGCTTTTGTAATTTGTTAAATGAACTTATTGCCTTTCAATTTGGTCCTGATGTGGTATCTTGTAAACAGCTGTACCTAATTCAATGTGTTCACCACTCAACCTTGATTACGAGTGGCACTAAAATATGTCTACCACTGTTCTTATAACACCTGTTAACACGAATCGCCTCCAAAATTGATTGTGAAGAACACTACAATGCCATTTCGTTGGAAATTTGGGTTGAATTTATTCTCTTTAGAGACCATAGTAGCGAGAAAACTTTATGAGCCCCTTGATAGCAAATCTTCTGCATGAACAAAAGAAATAGGTAATCAAATTAATGTCGAAAAATATAACCCCTTTATAAGTGGAAGATCATTATTGATGTCCTAATTCCTCAATGCTTCAAATAAAATGGAGTTTGAGCTCTTCACATACAGAAACAAACCAATGCAGTCCAGGTTATTTTCAATGAAATTGTGACTCATTATGCTGAAATGTAGGGTTGCAGAATGCCTTAGTTGCAAATTCTAAGATCAAATGAAAAATAAGATGACCCACTAGGGCTACTTGAAGCCTCGTCAATGGTATCGTCGGAAGTCATTAATCTTATCCACTGTCCTTTTTAAGGTGGCACCCCTCTTTCCGAAACGATGCCTCCACCACGTCACCCACCACATAACCTCCCTGCTCATCTCCGCTTAGAGTCTCTTCAGTAAGTACTTCGCACTATTTGCTTAATGTTCTAGGCTTCTAGGGCAAATTTTCGACAGTCATGGTGTTAACCATATCAGGCGCTTGTTCAACATAACCAAAACAAGCTCCTGATTGGCCACTACTTACTGCTGATGCACCAAGTTGCTGATTGAATTTGTTATAATGGTTGCTAACGTTGTCACCCGCCTAACTACAGTGTACAACAAACTAGATTTTAGTCAGGTTGAGGGATCTTGCCGCAAAACACGGAGTTGATTGCACTAACTGACTTCTCACTGAATCTGCCATGTAGTCATCTTTTACGCAAACGCACACGCACACACACACTTGCGCATTTTGGAACTCGTATATGTAGTCCAGCTGCCCGTAGCTACGAGCATATATTTGGTCTTTTTCCTTTTCAAGTTCTCTTTCAATTTCGGTTTTAGGCTGTCGGAAAATCGGAGGTGGTCACTTGCTTCACTGCCTTCTTCAGGCTACGGAACCAATACACCCGGCAGCAGCAATGTTTCAGTATGTTTGCGAACCATATGTAGTATGGTGGAGTTTGGAAAGTCACTATTTCCCAAATGAGGCTCAGTGATAAGTGGTGTTTAGGTGTTGTGGTAGATACCTGTTTGCGTTGGTTTTGTCTGTTTTCACTTTCGTTCACACCTGTGTCTTGTTCTTACCCATTTAGTTTAAGTTGGTCCCATCCAATTCGTTTCACTCGCGTCTATAAATTGACCGCAATGGAAACCATGAAGCGTTTTGTTTTACTTAACTTCAAAGCAGCTTTCAAGTGCCCACAAATTCTCCCCAATAATAGTCCATTTTTGTAACTTGTGATACCTGGTCATGTTTTTACCACTTAATTCGTGCATAAGGTTTCCACAAGCATTTAAAGGAAACACGACAACAATTAATAGTGAAGTCTGTACCTTAAGATATGTTTATGTTTCCTATTTACCTATTTCATGTAAAGACTACTCTCTATAGGGCTTGAGGTGGTACTTCCGGTCATCGACTTCACGTCGTGCTTCAACCGCAAGACAGAAAGCGAGCAGTACCTCTATTGAATTTAGCATGTTTCACAATGTATTGTGTTCAGGAACATATCAATAACCGAGGTGCCGAGTGCTAATCTGGCAGTACCAATGGTGGATGCTTAACCACAAGTTCAAAATCAGGAGGAAATTTTGACCTGGTTAACATACGTGCCTCTTGCTAAG
>UXSR01001107.1:0-11409 GCA_900604375.1 Mesocestoides corti | reverse complement strand
CAACGCTGATCACTACATGGAACTGTTCTAAACAGAGCCATCAAGTCTACTTACAATCCCTGACGAAGTTGGATTAGAAACCACACAACTCAAAGTATCGGCACAATAAGGACTCCTGCAGTCGTAAATGCCCTCACTTGTAAGGGCATAGTAGGCTCTTACAAATTGGAATTTCACACACGCATAAGTTAATGTCACAAAATGAGGGTCGATTCAAGGGAAGATATCCTTCCGAATCACGGTCTGAGGGCTGTCGCTTGAAGAACAATGAGCTCAGAAATTATTCACTGAACAATAAGTTGGTAGCCGACAAAGCAACATCTGTGCTTGTCAGGAGTTCTGCAGCAAAGCCCTGGTGTTTCATTGGGTAATCCTTCATGCAATGCGGTCTTGTGGCACCCTGTTGCAGGTCGATGTCAAGTTGATTAATCAACATCGGACATTTCTAAAGCGAATCCCTGTTCTGCCCACGAAGCTACACACGACCATATCCACTGGCGAATGTCTTGCTGAGATTCAACTCTCCATTGTGGGCAACTTCTTTGAAACCGCACCACACCAACAACTATGCGGTGGAATATGACAACAGTGGTTTTTTAACCATGTCGATTATTTAGAGCTCAACAAGTCACAGCATTTCTTCGACAGCGATTTGGAGATGGGAACTGGCCACTTTCCGACCTGCCCAATCCCTCACCATAGACAGTTACATGCAGGATTGTCAACTGGGCATTGGTGGGGAAATCGTACATTTTACTGTGGCATGGTGTACAGCACAATGTACGCAGGCTGGAAGCCAGAGGGCTACAGCCCACATGAGCAGTGGTCTTCGTCGATTGCGTCGTGCATACACGGTCGTGTAAGTCGCAGAAATGCACAGCAGGAACACGACTGCCACTTGTGCCTAACCAATGGAGCTCAATCATGCGTTTTCCATGTGCGGTGGGGACACTGACAAGAAGAAATTCAGGTGTCGGAAAGTGCGCAGGCAGGGCTGACAGAGGCGATTTAACACGATCCACTACACCTACAGTGCACCCTGTCTAGTTCTTTCAAACAGCCTCCCGTTGGACTCCCTGGCATCTCAAAACTAATCACCAACGCAATTCCCGCGTTGGATCCAGCGAGCCTTCCTCACTTTGACTGCAGCAGAAAAAATGCGGAACCCGTGTTCTCAGCTTTCGCTCCAAAACTGATGATTCCAAACAACAAGGGCATCAAGGTATGCAGAAGCATTGACCCCCGGCACACTGGGGGCATCACCGCCATCGATATAGGTGCGGCATCCAATGCTTCTTACGCACCTTATCCACAATGTGACATTCCACCTAACAACAACAACACATTGCAATTCTTTACAACTTTCCAAACGACCCAATTACCGTAGACACAATCAGGTTTGCAAAGGTACATGACTTTCACCACATCGCCAATGGGCAAGCCTGTCTTCGTCTCTGCCGGGTTCATTAGTCCTTCCGATTTCGCGCGCTCGCCTGTCAATCACACAAGCACCTAAATGCGGACAGTGGTGCAATACACCTCAACGAACTCCTCTTTCGCATTAAACGCTAGCTCAGCTTGCACCGGCGAGTCGACGGCGTCAACCACCTGTCGACAACCAAAAGCATGTAGTCGCAACGCGGCCACAATCACTTCGGGGATGGCCACGGTGCTTCGGCACCGCAAGTGTCCACCTCACTGCCACACCGTATTCCTTGACATGAATTTCGTGCAATTCACCAGCGTGAACAGTCACTGAATCATGGAATATTTGATTTCAACACGCCTACACCTAAATGACCTTGGTGGATACAACAGACTTCTGTCCACGCCACATACACCAACTAAAGTGTCATGGACGCTAAACCGCCCCATGGCTACGAGACCAATTAAACTAAACTTACGATTACGAAGAGAACCCAGCGAACCAGCTTCTTATACTATTCCAAAGTTAAAACTCGTGGCGGGGGCCACCATCTTGGTGACTTTTGCCATCGAAACATCCATTTACATACCAAACAGGTTATCACACATGGGTAAAAAAATCACAAACACGTGTTGGGAGTCAGTCCAGTTACATTGAATAGGAATTGTTAGATACACGTAGAACGGTGACGGAAACTGACGACTGCAACCAACACACAAGGAGAAATGTTTAGCCGCTTAATCCGCTTTCTCGCGAACACAGTTTTTTTTTGAGCCTCCACCCAAATTCGTCGATGGGCCATTCTTCTTCGTCTGCCGTCGTTGGTTCTGATGCTGTCCTTTATGCTGGCGACAAGTTTTCTTGTGGTTGGTTTGAGCCATTGCGTTGATTATCGAGACAATGAAACTAATCATGCCCATTGTGACGATAAAGTTAACAATAAACTGAAACCAACTTCCACTCTAAAAAAGGATAATGACGCGTTAATCACCTCCATCACTGCAGTGGATACTTCGGCCATAATATGAAACAATCAAATCAGGATTGACATCATTCAGATTCACAAGATTGAATCCACGAATGTAGCAGCCGCTGTTAGGTTTGACAAGGTTCATTTTGGGCATAAGTTATTAATTCCTTTGGGCCTTAAATCCAGCGTGCTGTGCACAGCAACTTGGTCAGCAGGCTGTCACAAACAGAAAATTTTCCTAATCGGAAGCAATAACTCATTGAAATAGTTTGAAAAACCTTAAGACAGTGTTGGTTAAAATATACCGGTTGTAACTGCTTCGGGAAATAAAAAACGTATTGTCCAGACAGATTTAAGAGATTTAAAAACTTTAGTTGGGAGAAGTTAAAGTAATCAAGCAAAAAAACTCCAAACACTTTCCGGAAGGTGTGCGCGCCCCTCCTCAGGCGGACTAGCGAATAGGATCAACACAGAAAGTCGACAGATTTTATCAAATGAGCCGAAACAGCATCTTTGACCAAAATCTTATGGGGGTACAAACCAAAACAGTAAAATTTTACAGCATCTGAAAACGGTATTTTGCCGCCTTAAACACAGACTACAGTCGAAACTCCATCAAGTACATCACAAAAACCACCTATTTTAGAGCATAGTTAACTGGTGGGAAGGGGTTTAGTGTACTGGCTGTCTTCACAAGACCTTAACAACACCAGAGCGGGATTTTAAACGGCTTATATCCAATAGTTAAATCACGTCCGTCAACACTGTCTTCACTTAGTCAGACAGTTCACTTTCTTTTTGGCACATGGAAACACGTGTGGACAACCTGCCTTATGCGTCTGCCTCCTCAAGCTCAATTAGTCAACCACCAGAATCCGTCGCTATGCACATCTACGTGGGCTCGGGAACCGAATTTCGGGGCTTCTTCACAAGACTTAAGCTTATCTGAGACGAAAAGTCACCAGAATTAGGCAAGGCAATCGCAATTTATTGAACACGGAAGCAATACTGAAGCACCAAAAACTAAAACCCGGCCCCAAGTTTTCAATAAAATACATACCGACTGGACAGTCTTCTGTTGGAGTTTATCCTTTTGGTATTGAAGATAGTTCATAAGCGGTCGTCGTAAACTGGCTCCGACCAAAGGAATTTTTCTGAAAAAGATAATTACACCCATTTGCAAATAAATTAGTCCATTCAGATTGAGATGTAACAGCTGGATTTGAACAACACAGACTGGTAATTGGGAGTAATACTGCTCTCAAATCACATGAAAAAAATACAAAATGCAGGGTTGGAAGCTAATGCGACGTTTTTAATTAACTTAATGACTCAAATGTGGACATTTGCCTGACCCTTTTTAACTCCAGCAAAGAGTGAATTAATTGGCGCCATTGTTCCTGGAAGTACCAAGAGATGCACAAACTCAAAGAGACTGGTGGTTAAATTTCAATCCAGTTAACAAGGGTTTACTACACGACAGCACGCACGATATCCAACGAGTTTTTACATGAATTAGCCAAGTCACTTGTGCGGAGGGACAAGATAATTTGTAAAGTAACTCATTTACCAGAAAAATAAATTGGCCCTTTTATAGGATGTTGGCTGGTTGCCGTGCAATTGGACACAATTTCCAAAAAAAATGTGTCTACGTCTGCGTCAGACAAGGGCTTCATTGAAATTTCCCACATTAAATTAAAAGCAATTTGTAAATTACTGCTTTTCCAAAACCAAAACAACACGCACATGACCTCTAACTCAAAACGTCTCGAGTGATAACAAAGACAACCCATGCTGACCGCCTGACAAATTGATGCTGCATATTTATTTGTATAATTTGGTAACAAGCCGACCTTTACCTATAAATTGCGTACACATCTCAATGTTTTTTTTTTCAAAGCCAAAGGCCTGACCGAAGTCGAAACCTGCTTTTCGATCATCTGATTCTTCTTTATTCCTACAATGTACATGAGTAGTTCATACGGAAGCAATGGGTTTCCCTAAATTGCAGATGCATTCGTATCGCCCTGAAATATGGCTTTTCAACCAAGAAGCCTTACTCGTAGAGGACGACCGTAGTTGAATCATCGTCATGCTTCGACAAGATGACTGAATTAACATCCCTTATACAAAATTAGGCTGGTATCCACTTGAAAGTGGATTAAATCCAACTAGCATGAGGCTCAGCCGATACATTAAGCAAGAAAGTGCGTTAGGTATGGTGGTTTTGACGAGTGTATACAGACCACAGAAGAGTGCGCTTATCGGATGTCCAAAGGGCATCAATTGTTCTACTTGAAGGCCAGATAAACGCGTGGGCGGAAAGATAAACAAGCTGGTATATTTACAGCATGATTCAAATCGCCACAGAACTATTATAACTGCGGTGAAAATCAGAACAGATGAAGAACGTTTATTAGGCCTCCAGATGCAGGTCCTACAAGGTTAACACACACGGGGACAGACGGGGAGCAAAAGCGTGGAGTTTAAGGGAGTGAATTCACGTTGAACAAAAATGGTGACGAAAGTTGGTGCTAAGAATTCATAATTGTGAGACAATCAGGAGAAATAGGTGTCGGGATGAAGCTAAAGATTCGGTACTTATCGCCAGATCATCTAGGTAGGTGTGAACGAAATCAGTAACGTCTCCTTAACTTCTAATACCTTACATCACAAATATTTAATGAAGAAGATTTGTAATTTTAGAACTTCTTAACTGATGGATTGTGAGTGTATTTGATGGTCAATCTGCCACAAGCGGTAACTGCTAATTGTCTGCGGGAGCAGCAGCGCACGCTACAATGACTCAAATGGAACAGCTCCACATTAACTTGAGCATATTCCCTTGAAAAAGAAACGCAACTTTGAGGAGCTCAGTTAATGCCTTGGAGAGAAAGAGAGGAAATCAGCTCAAGGGAAAAGGGTAAGACGAACACTACCACCATTTTGCATGATGGTGTCCGAATAGGGCGCATGTGAGATATTTCTGTACATCCAAAATCCTCCTACTTTCATGGAACAGGTTGCGAACAGGGGTTTTTACCATAGCGTAAGTAACTGATCACTTTCCGCCGGGCTTGAAAGCGATAAAGACTCTCGACCCTTGTTGTGGGTCGACCAGACATTTAGAAGAGGGCCAAAGGCTATATCACAGACACCGGTTCGCAGGCACAGAGCCAGACACACGACAGTGCGAGAACAAAGAGATCATAAAGGCGTGACAGCACAGACACGGTTGAGTAAGTTCAAGGTAAGAGGAACTAAGCTCAAGATATTACACAAAGTCCACTAACAGCTAAAAGAAGACCATGATTAACCACATTTTGCAAAGTGTGATCTCTTAGGAAGTTAAGTTCATGTACTTATGGTTTGCCAATAGAACAGAAAATGGAGTTTGTGTAGGTAATAAAATAAGGCGTGTACTATTAACTAGCCCGTTAACACGAAAAACAGACTTGACGTGAAATCAATATAACTTTGGCGATTCGTGTTTAAAAAAACAAGGTTGTGTTGGCGCCAGCTAGTATATTTAAAAAGTAATTTCAAGTGAAGCTGCGATCGTTGCCAAACGGTTTCACAGATAGCATGGGAACTCCTTAGCGTTCGATTTGAGAAATTCTCTCTTCGTAGTGACTTACTGCACCCAAAACCACCAAGCGTGTTGAATTTGCCGTAGTTTCAATTTCAATCCACTTACAACTTAGAACCTATCAATGCACTAAATCAGCTGCTTCCTACAAACGGCTATATTTTTTGACAAACGGTCACTGTAAGGAGCCGGAAAAATGAGATTATATGGTTCCTTGTCCTTAAGTTATCCAAGCATCCAGTCTGCTAAAAGTTATGACTATACGACCAACACACGGTCATTTTAAGTTTTGCGATGGCACCAAACGCAGGATCCCCATCATACTTGTTTAAAGTTGATGTCAACGAATTCTGACCTGAACCGTAAAATTTCGACTCCTAGAGCTGAGCTCCGTGAACCGCCTCTGTGCATATCTTTTTCATTATACTTCTTTCTTAATTCCCGTACTCCTACATAAACTTACGTTACGAGCCAATACGTGGTAATGTGAGGGTGACAACGAAAATTTGAGCGGATGAATATCCAGGTTGGTATAAATATAGAAGAACCCTAATTATTTCCAGTTACAAATGAAATAACGTTGACCACACGACCTTACAAAAATTGTTTGCATTGTTCAAGAGTAGTAAAACTGTTCCATTCAGTTGCGGTCTTTTAAATAATTAGGACCATATTACATCTGGGAGATTTTGCAAAAGCTCAAATTTGCATGGATGACGTAGGAAACGAAATGTTTGGTTTAGCAAACCGCAACGGCTCGGATGCCAACATTCCGACCTAACGTGGAATAAGACATTTTTGTGTACATATGCACATATAACCAACCCGATAAAGTTGACGAGTGCTTCGACATGGTCCTCCGAACTTGCGGCGATTACAGCAAATTGTTGGATATGTGTTTTAATGAGGGCCTTGCCGATGCATGTGGCTCCGAAAAATGTGGAGAATGGCACCAGAAAGTGCCCACAAGTCATTCCCGCAAGATCAAATAAGGGGTTCGGCACCTACATGACAAAATAAACAACGAACAAACAAATTTTCCACTCGGGTGGGATTTCACCATTTGCATTAATCATTAAAGAACAGGGGAGTTTCGGAAAAAAAAGGTACTACTACTGCTGCTAAGCTAGCAACTGACAAGCAAATCGATCATAGGTAACGATTCACACACCGTTATGGAATTTGACGTAGTTGTATCCTTTCCAAGGATCCGGCGTTTCAATCAAAGCTCGATTTAAACATAAGCTATTTATTTCCATACGATATATCCACCTACTTTTCGTTAAAATAGCAAAACTTGACCACTAGGAATTACTATTAACTAACCGAAGCACACAGTAGAATGCCAAAGAAGCCAACACGTGTAACGAGGCGTTGGAGGAGTAATTCAAAGCGCTGATAAGCAGAGGGCTTTTGATCAGAACCGGGAGAATGATTGACATCTGTTTCTAATTCAGACGAAGATGATGCATTGTTCAAAGAAAGTTCTATTTCATCATTTAAGTTGCACGAAAGTCGAGCACCGCGAGCCATAATATAGGGTGGTAGCTCACCTATTGCAGTGCCAAAACCCTTAACAAGAAAATGGCTAATTAAATAAAAACATTTAACATGGCATCAACCCACGACGTCGCAAGAGTGAAACTTCTACTACTGAGAAATCATACGTACACAAGATAAACTCACCCACAGTATGGATTCCAACTGAACCTTGCGGACAATATCAAAAAATGACACATCCGAATTTCCGTTCTCTGGACAAACAATCTCATCTGGATACGGTGGCTCTGGAAAATTAAGGGACCGACACACATAGGCACTCATTGTTACTTGCGCAATGAAAGGTCCCTACACAGAATAAATTATGTATCAGAAAACTTACGAGGTATAACAGAAAAGTGTGCAAACCAAATCCAAAGCCACATGACGACAAGAAACCCAAAACTACCCACCAAATATACCATACGGCTTTCTTCTCAATAAGGGCAAACATCTACAAAACTATGAAGGAGTACGAACGTCGATACCTCACGATGTGGACCATCCATGGATCGAAGGTAACCAATTAGAATACAAATCAAAATAAAAAAGGAGACTCTGAGTTTGTATTTCAGAATATTCCGAAGGACTTGTGCTGATTGGGAAGCGCATTCGCGAGAAAAATAATATAGGGTCGTCAGAGGGGAGATCCATATTTTTAAAATACGCCTTTCATCCTGTTCACTTCTATAACGTTTTTTCGAATTCAAACGATTGGATTGGCACGCCATATTCATTATGTTGAAAGGGAGAGATAAGGCAACAGAACTCTCAGCTCGAAATGCAAAAACCACCACTAAGCCGAGTTCTGATTGGGTAAACGTGCTTGCTATAAAATTTGAAAAAGTTGCCTCTTAAAAAAACATGCACAAACAATGTGGCATTATGTTAATTTATTCACGATTAAACGTTAAACATAGCAAAATTTTCCACTTGATTTTGTGTAAAAACAGTTATGAGTCTTTGAGACAACAAATTAAATCAACTTAAGAACGTAAATTAATCGACAGTAAGAAGAATAAGTAAGATAAATTTTGATTGATGTTTCCTGCTTGTAGAAAAGTCAAAAAGTGGGAAACTAAAATATCTGAATGTATTTATAAGCTACATTCCCTAACTTTGACACGAAAACCGACACTGCATATGCAACCCTAAAAATTTCCTCCTAACCTGTGTGCTACTGCTTTCGCATCCTCCCATGATTCCTTTTATCACCCATTTTGTTCATTTTTTATTTCTGGTGATCTCAGGGATTTTTCGTCTGTTATTTCCTAATGTGCATTCAACTGCTTAGTTAAACTACCAAGGTATCTATCTTAAGTTACTAAGTTATAAATCATGTTAACTTTGCAATATATCAAAACAGCATTTTTATTTGGCACTGCCATGCATGGCATACTTAAAATGTGTTATGTTATGATGATGCGGCTAAAGTGGCCATAAAGCACCTCACCGAATTATACTCGATATTTTAGTGCATTGTGTTATATGTTAATAATTAAGCATAAGGGAAAATGTAGCAGCGTTTGAAACTACTGATGCAAAACTATGCCGTGTGATATCTTTAATCTGGGTCCTAAATTATGAGCTCTTGTTCTTCTGAATTGATCTGGTTCCGACTGATTTGGTTTTGTGTGATCATGCCTACAAAACGAAAGTTTACTGCCAAATTCCCAACTGTTCGTGCTTATTTCTTGTTTTACGGTGGTTATAGGCTCGCATTAAAAAGATAATGCAGTTGGATGACGAGATCGGAAAGCTCTCAGCTACTGTTCCACCAGTTGTCTGTAATGCTGTTGTTCATCTTACCTGTGTAGCTAGGGCGTTGGAATTGTTTATAGAACAACTCTTGACCAAAGCCTATGATCTCACTCTTTCGAGAAATTCGAAGACAATTTTGCCGTCTTACCTGTAAGTTGTTACTTGTAACTTTCTGACTTATAAAAGAAAGGAAATTATAGATAATGAAGAAGGGTTCGCTTTTCTGAGGCCTCTTGTCGCACATATAGCTCCCGTGAAATCGCTCGACGAATC
The DNA here is from genome assembly GCA_900604375.1 of Mesocestoides corti. Lineage (NCBI taxonomy): Eukaryota > Metazoa > Platyhelminthes > Cestoda > Cyclophyllidea > Mesocestoididae > Mesocestoides > Mesocestoides corti. Next base: position 1,851 of record UXSR01001107.1, on the reverse strand, counting down.
GAGGTCTCGAGTTCGCTCTACATCGTCGGAAGGAAAACCTAAACAACGTAGATCTACCAACGGCACCCAGGGTCGAAAGCGACACTTTGATAATGAATCGCCAGAATGTCTACTCTCAGATGACTCTGGACCCTCCCATTCTAAAAGAAATGGCTATGAAAAATCCTTGCGATCAGAAATGGAGTCTGGTACTCATGATTTGACGTAGATTGATCAATAATGGTAAGACTTCTGTGCAATAAATGCCCCAATGTTTCGTTTGTATTAGCCATTATCTTAAGCGTTCTCTGTCTTAATTTGTGATTCTGTTTTACCACAGCGGCGTGAAATTCCTAAAGTCCACAAAGCCATATTTTGTCTTCCAGCTCTCCTATATTTTGATTTACAGGTGAATTTGTCTATTGTATTGTACAAATACGAAACTCCGTATGAAGTCCTTCATACAATTGTGCATTTTATTCCAATTTGACAGGTTTTATGTCACACATCTTTAGCTTATCCCCTTTTACATATGCTCATGCCCTATCTAGAACTTTACATGTACAACCCTGTACATTGCAAGCACACGGGAAATCCTGTATTTTGGCATTGTTGTTGATCACCACCCCATTGTCTATATCAACAATGAATGTTGTAATGTTTTTTACTGATGTCTATACTGTAGTTTGCTCTTATTCACCCATAGCAAAATTGAATGGACTCTCTTTCAGTCTTCTTGTTCCTATCGTCCCAGATTTAACGCAGCTGATTTTTTGAAGGTTTGATCTATAATTGGTGCAATTTTAACTATCAAAAATCCAAATTTTGTGAATTGACTGCTTCCAGCACACACTACAGCAAGGATATCTTGTTAATGTGGATAAAAGCTGTAAAATCTACGTGGTGTATTCCCTTTAATTGTGTTGTCAGTTTTCTGGATCTGTTATCCACATTTTCAGCAGCTTGCTTTACATGGCGTATGATACTTTTAGTGGTATCGATGTGAATCTCGCTAGCCGCCGTCTTGCATTTGTTTTCAATCTTACTTGGATTCCTCTGCTCTGAGCAAAAAAATCCTCATTACTTCCGCAAAAGACATGATGGAACGTAATTCCTGGTGGAAATGAAATATGTGGCTTTTGGTTAGTACTTAGTGCGAGCGCTCTGTCAGAGACATTACCCTTGTCAACTTGCTGTTGAGGTCACAAAGCACGTGAGTGCCATGAATTTTAACGTATGATTTCACTTGTTCCGGATACGCAAACGGTACTCCCGATAATGTGTAGTTTGTGTCCTGTCGGCACAAGGTACAGTCGCAAAGGTCCTTTTCAGATGACGGCTATTTCCTCACAGAGGTAGGAGTCGCATTCACTGTGACTGCTTTCTACGTATTCTCTGCGGTACTATCGGAATCCTTAGAAAGAATGCGACTTGGTTTTATAAAATGCCTCAAGAGGACGCGGCTTCCTTGTAACTCTTTGTCTAACAAAAACCATTTTTATCATCCGCTGTGACCAAGCTTAAAATAATATATGGTATTGCTTGTTAACTTGACTACAGGTTTGGAAAAAGAACCATGTTTTTTTCAAGTTGGGGGTTCTGCGGCTTAGCGCGCTCATTTAACCAGGCGCTAACTTGTCCTACATTTGTCTGAACCCTTCGACTAAACCTCAAATGCTACATTTTACCAAGAGTAAAGTATGCCAGTTAGTGGACACAACCGACAGTAGAAATCCTGTCTCATTATACATGTAAGAGAAAACTGCCTAAAAACTAACCAGGTAAATCCGACTAAGCGGCTAAACATTTCTCCTTGTGTGTTGGTTGCAGTCGTCAGTTTCCGTCACCGTTCTACGTGTATCTAACAATTCC
>UXSR01001106.1:0-11412 GCA_900604375.1 Mesocestoides corti | reverse complement strand
AGAGTTGCTTGAACACAAAATCCCCCGTCACGCGCTCGTGCAATTCCTCGTAGACCTTCTCCCAGTCTGAATCGCGATTCAATTTGCAACACGACGATGTCCAGAAGAGGAGCAGGATGACGAAGAAGTGGGTCGATCGTCGCATTTGTCAACTTCTTCGAGCGCACAAGTCAAGAACGTTTATGGTTTGTACTGAGCTATATGAATTAATTTCATGTACATTAAGAAAAATTGCCTGCACTATATGTCGAATATGTGTACATTTGACTGCGCATTGGGAATAATTGTGCATGTACCATCGAAAATTGCATGAGTGAACCAAGATAACACTCCCATTGACCGAAAACATTATAACACTTGCGGTAGGAATCAGAAAGGCAGACGAGCGTATACCAAATATTTGGACAAAAAAGCAGAACTACGAACCAGATAGTGTAAATCGAAGTATACATGTGTGCTACAAGACGCTTCACCTTACAGGTAACCAATGCAATTCGACCAATAGCGTCTCATTAGGCAGCATTTCGTGATAGCCATTGGCTCTCCATCCATAATTTCAACCTGCCAATAATATGGACATCACTAATTACGATAAAACCTCTAAGCGATATATTACAATTATTTGAGCATATCGAGAAGAAAACAGTCCAAAACCAGCTTAATTTGTAGCTTTTTGCAGTCTTGTTTTAATGAGCCTCAAAGCAAACATTGGGCTTTGAATAATCTACATGGGCATTAATAATCAACATGCCTAGGCGATTCAAAGAACTGCTCGTATTAAGTGCAGATGAAGCCATTCAATACCGGTAGTGTACAAATAAATTACCTGAGAAACTATCAGAACACAATAATATAGCAGGTTTTGCACTATCAGTGGCCAGAACTTTTCACCTGAATATCATTTACCAATCAATTAGTCGACTTGACAATATTTGACAGAAAAGCAAACTTAGTCTGTGTTGTAGAAGTCTGACCTAATCTGCTATTTAACGTTTGATGGACAAAAAAGTGATTTGACGTCTGGCTTGAAATTTGAATGAACCCAGAAAAGACGGTATTTGTAACACACTTAAAAGCCTTACTAACACGTGGTTACTAGTCTCCAACTTCGAATGCTCATCCATGCAACTTTTACGGTACCTCAATGCTCTTGAGGACATTTATGTTCACAGCTGGCTCGAGTTGCCAAATTTTCTCGTTTAAATTTTTACCCAAAATTTTGACTAAGCCTGATGGCACATGAGGCCGCATTGATACGGCGGCCACCACATCATTGGTTGCGGCTGAAGCAAATTTCAGAGTGCACAAGGCGCGTTAACATGAATGCACACCGAGCCATTCACGAGCGGCACACAAAACTTGACTGTGTGCGTACGATAAAAATCCGTGCGGCTTTGGATTATCGAAGATACGTTAAACGTCGTTGCTTCACCAGAATAAAACGAAAACCAACAAAGTGATTTTCCACGCATTTAAAGATATTTGCTTGATCTGTGCGTTAGCAAATCCAAAACAAAAAAGTAAAGAACTGTCGGTGAACGAGTCTACACCCTAACACTGAACCAAAAGCAGCTTTAAAGTGGGTAGCTGAGTTGAGAGCAAAATCCACAGCTGAGATATCACGGGTTAACACTTCGACCACATTTTACCATTTAAACCAACGTGGTCCACATCTTTATTCGATTTTAGGCTCGGCAAGCACTGACGCAGCGGGCTTTTTTCCCCTGTTGCCTGCAAACAAAGCAAACTTCTTTGATAAAGCAGCACACAAGCGTAAAACCAAACCTGAATTTGACTAAAATTTAAGAAATTTGAGCCATGGAACTTTAAGAGAAAATATGTGGCAAAGGCTGAATAGTGTCATTTTTTTCAAGTAAAAAGATTGCAGGAAATCAATTATGCACTAGGATCTTACCACACTCCCCAACCTTCTTAGCATTGGTTTCACTTTAGGCGGAAGACAGGGGTGGACGCGTTGAAAGGTGAGTACAGAGGCACTTCGCCACATCCCCTCATTTTACCACAACAATCTTTGCTTTGATTTCATTAAGGACAAAAATCAAGTGACAAAATAACAATTTTAAACTAAAGGGAACACTACCGTGTGAACTTACGCCAAAAAATTAACAGGGTATATGTTTGTTTCTTAAATGTGGATGCTAATTCTGCATTTTATTTTAAATTGCAATTCACTTTATTTCCCATAATTGAAAAACTACCTGGTTTGGGCAAATGTGTTTTATTCAAAATGGGCTGCAATGCTTCTAATTGCAAAAAAAACTAAGTATCTAGGTTTTATATTTTGTTTAACATAACATAAGACCCGACTAGTGGCAATCAAATAAAGGAAAAGAAATTAAGTTTATTCCAGCTAAAAAAAGCAAAATTAAAAAAAGAATTATAAAAATAGCCCTTCAGTACAAACGCAATCTTGAAAAAAAATATATCCTACTTTAATTTAGCAACCGTAAATAACGAGGTAAGCACAAAATTTTTTAATATTATGTGTTTATAAATTCGTGTTTATCAACAATGCCAATCAACACAGATTCGCTTGCTTACTTTAGAACAAAATAGAATGCTAACATTGGCCCACAGCAGAATCATAGCTCCAGGCAACAAATCATGACCCAGTAATATATCATCCAATGCCGATTCTTGAATTCGTGGCACTTACCTTCAAATTGACCTTAAACTAAGTCATCGAAATGTGTAAACAAATGTTGCCGAACTTTTTTCCTAAATTAAAACTACGCGCACAGCATTATTTCCTAGGAAAAAATTAAACATTGCTGTGATTGTATGCTATTGATTTTTTTTCGGTTCGGTCTTACTTAGATTCTGCTTTGCAAAAATGTTAAGTGATCATAAGCTGCTTAAATTATTGGCTGAGTTTAAAATGGTTGTCACACTAAAACCTTACCTCAGTCAACTGGTTGAATAATTTTAACTTCTATTATACTATTATCCTGGTATCAGGTTAAATCGTCAGACCCTATGGAGATTTTGGAGATTACGTTTATAAAATTAAATAACAAGTCAAATAATGATTGATGAAGTTACCATTGTGAACAATGTCAAAACTTAAAGACAGGCAGCGTACGCAGCGAAAAAAGTTTAATGTCTTCATTTAAAAGTCAATACGAGGCTTTGTAGAGTTCAGCGTTACTAATTTATCTTGATCAAATGCATCTTTTACCTTAACATCAGCATTACTTGCCCACTTATTTTTAAATTTTTTAAACATCTCCCTCATTTTTTATCTTCTGGCCATGCACTTTACACGCCTATATTCCATTTGTCATCAATTATGCTGGAATTCGCGCGCCTTATGTACGGGAATTTGACTCTACCCTTTTCCGATGAAATTTCCATGTGTTAACGTTTTAAAAACTCAAATCAACACAGCTCCGCAAACCACTCCCGCACCGTCGTGTCCACGCCACGTCGATGGTGCTGACACTTGTGCTCATTCAGATTCACACACCACCTGGCCCCACTCCTACATCAATGTACACTTCCGATGCATCAATCTTAGTCGAAGTCGTCGTCTTCCTAGTTGTCGACGTCATTGATGATACAGCCGCAGTGGCGTAGATTGCGGGCAGTAGCATGTGCATGTTACACGTGTTACCAGCTTGTTGGAGTTCGCAAGACATACAATTGCATCTTATAAATGTGTGAAAAGAAGAGAAGATGCAGGCAACTTTGCCGTGCTAACTTCACCACCTCCCTCCTTTCCTAGACTACCCTATCGTTTGACTCCTTGCTGTTCCTAACCACTATAATTTCAAATCATCCTTTGTCACTCAAGCCCACCTTCTTATCTATCCCACTTCGATTCTTCGCACCATATATCTCGCCAAATTTGCTATTTCTAACCATAACAAAAGCTTATGCTGCTATCACTACCTCCTATCACTGCTTACCATGCCATGGTGGCAGCTTTTTAACAACGGGTTTAGGTAAAGGGAAGGAAAGACTTTTAGACTTAACTTCTTGGAGCTACGCATGCTAAAATTAAATCAATGCAGAAAAGATTACCATAACCTCTGTGCAAATCCGACCAGAGAATTCATGAAGCGTTCCAAACCATCCAGTCTGGCTTGCTTACCCGCATTCTTTCAACGCTCATCTTATACTTCCTCTCACTTCCCCTCTCCAATGCAGCGCTGCTCTGCGCTTGATGACGATAGTGACAAATTTTTTACTATAGATGTAACAACAATTTAACATGTGACTTTCCACGTAAACTTACACAAAACAACCCAGGCCTCTGATTCCAAATTTGTAATTACCGTCCATAGTTGAAACGTATGCGTAAGCACAAGCAAATACACCCGGTTTTCGTTTAAAAAAGTTCTTAAAGAGTTTCAACTAGCCACATCGTGAATGTCAGCTATTCGGTATTGCATGACTTCAAGGAAGTTCTTTCGATTTAACGGGGCGATTCATCCAAGGTGATTTAGAAATGATGGAACCATTCCTTTCTAAAACAATGCGTTTTAAATGGATCGGCGACGACAACATAAATTGCATGTGATGAAACAGTACAAGCCAAATAGATGAGGATAATTATGTAACGAATTAGCAGCGATCGCGCCTGAATCGACCCTGTTTACTGATTTGTGGTTGTCAATGACTCCTCCCCTTTTCATTGGTTACTGTTATCAGACGACTGTCATCTGCTCACTCATCCACACATTAAGACACACACTTGGCTGATATGACATGCAGAATTTCCAAACCCTAGTATGAAAAATACTGGTAAAACAGACACAGCTTCATTGACCAATCATAAGCCAGAACCACAGGTCAAGCGCCATCCATCCGAATTCACCCACAATACACCGGTTCTCCTGCGTGTCGGTCTCGCATTGGCTGCTTATCTTCCGTGAATGCCATTGGATCCCAGAGAGACAGAGGATTGGCTGAGCTCTGTGCTATTTAATATGTCTGCGTCCCTTTAGGTCGCTACTGTAGAATACCCGAGCTCAAGTGTTGAAGAAGAACGGTACAACAGAACAGGCTTTATTAACCAATCACAAACCAGAACCACACGTCATGCGTCGTCCATCCGAGTCCGCAACGCTATGACGCCTTTCAATATATACTGCACCTCATTCGTGTCCTTATCTGGTTGGCTGCTTATCTTCCTCGCATGCCATTAGAACGCAGAGAGACACGAATTGGCTGAAGCCAGCCTAGTCCAATATGTCTGCGCCCTCAGATGTTGCCAAACTACACTGCAGACGCTAATAAACAGTCGTGTTCTTTGTCATTTTTTTTCACTTTTTTACTCGATTGCAAAGAGCTGTTAAATTGAGGGTTGGAAGGCAGTGCTTACCAAGGCACTACAATTCCACAATCGTTTATTTTTTTTGAATTGCATAGAAGAAATCAAGCGATTATTTTGGACAATAACTGATAGGCTACACTGATAAGAAATCAAAGACAAACGGTTTTAGCTGTGAGTCATAAGAATTAACCACGATGCGCCCAAATTTTTCCAGTCAATATATAGTTTACGTTTTTTTGCTTATAAGTGCACGAATATCCTAGTTTAGTGGGCTAAAGGCACAAAATTAAAAGAATAACTGAATTTAATATACCTTTATCTAATGTTGTGTCTATTGATCCGACTGCTTGTGCTTACCAGTCAAGAAAAGCAGTTAAGCCTCATTATTAACCAAAAACCTTGCTTCACCACACAAGAACGAAGATAGCATTTTTGTGTGTGTCAGGTCTAATAATGCTGTTCTGCACACGATAAAAGTCGGTTATTGAACAGAAATATTTGTGATAATGCATCGTATTTCAATTATTATTATATGGTGATGCGTACAGCCACAGAGTTTGCTAAGATTTCTATAAATTGATAGTGACAATACAGCAAACGGCTTTAATAGCTGAGAACCTAGTGTCAAACTGCATCTTCTAATAATTAGTTGTAATAGCAAAAACAAAACGGATAATTTGGTGATGACTTTTAGGCACAATATCTAAGAGAGTGGTCATGGTAGCAGTAACAAATTTTGGTTCGGAGCGAATGCGCAATAATGTGTAGGTGGTTCCAAGCTGTTACCTACGAGGGCATCAACGCGAGGAGGTGAATAATATTGAGCCATAAAGTGTATAGAATTCATGTGAATTTCAGCTGACATTTGAATTACGATGGCTGATTCCATTAGGGAGAGTAATGATGGAGCCCGTTGAGGCACACAGGATTGAGGAACTGAAGTGTACTCAGGTCCAGTGTTGCCTTATGTGTGTTTGTGTTATTTGACTATCAATATTTAGAGTCAAGTGACCCCACTAAGGAGAAACCATAAATTACTTGTCTTTTTGCCCACAATATAAGGACACTGAACAAATGAAGTACGAAATCGTCTGCAAGAGAAGAGTGTGTAAAAGATACTTAAAACGGTGGCTGGAGTTCAAGACAAAGTAATTTGGCGCCCCAGGAACAAGAAATGATAAGTGAGTGATGAGAGTTAAGGATATGCATACCAGAGTTAGGGAAGGAGAACAGCACAATTTTGTTGTCTCATATTACGCCATACTTGGCAACGAAGTTGGTACTTAATAGGCATAAGAGGCCCAATTTGACAGAGTGGATTAGTCGCCAAATGTCGCTGCTCTTGATACGTGAGTCACCGCGCAGGATAAACTGTGACAAGACCTCGCGCAGAGACTTTTTCTTGTCTCCGACATAGGCCGAGTGCAACTTCACAGGCTCCACCAAAATACAGCGTGCTGAGGTCCTGAGCGCGAGGAGGCGAAATAATGCACTAAAAGGTGAATAGGACAATGAGAAGGGGAAGGTTGGTATGAACTCAAAAATGGAGCAAGTAAACGCAGTTAATAATGAAGAACATGAAGCCTTCTAATGATTAATAAATATCGTCACAGAGAAGCTGAATCTCCAGAAGCGTCACAGTTTCAAAATTTCTAGTAGGGTTTGTGAAATGTGTTGCTAAATCGCAGAGATTTTGTTCTAATCGGATGTGATATTTTTTTCTGCATTACGAAAGGGCCTTCATGAAAGAAATCAAGAAACTGGGAAGACGCATTGAGGAGGCCGATCGAAGATATGAAGCCCTCTTCAATTACTCTCCAACAAATGAACGTCATCAAGGAGTGGTGGATGGAACGAAGGCGGAGGCTTCATGCTCTGCCACATTCACAGCAAAGGCTGTAGAAGCGCCTCTCGTGTTTGGTTTGAAGGCAGCGTCGAGAGCGCAACGCCAAATCGGAAAGGCCATGAAAGCTGGCCAAGCCACCAGAGCGGCCTTCACAGCTGCCAATGCCACACGCCGAACGCTTAAGATGGCGACCAAGTCGCTAATATTCGTAGATGTCATCTTTACTGCTTGGGAGTTCGCATCCTTAATCAAGGATTGGAAGACACGTGACCCAACGGAAGGTGACATCGATGTATTGATTGAACAACTCCAGTAAGTCCATGTGCTTGTTGCTGCATTGATTGCAATGTGCACTTGTTAGTCGATAACCAAAGCTTTTGATGTTGATTGCAGTCAGCCGCTGTAGGTTATCGTCATGGCTGCTCTCAAAGCTGCAGATGTGTGTTATCGTATCTTGGTCTACACGCTCACTCACACCCTCACAACGACACACTTGGCCAATCGGTGTGCAAATTATCAGCATCATCTGCTCCTGGCACACTTTCCCATGTTCTCAGGTTGCTAGGATCTGTTAATTGCCAGGGTTGAACGGTGTGTAGCAAGCCAAAGTTACACCATCATCAAATTGATGGTATAACTCCCTGAAGCTTCAGTGATACGTACGTCAACGAAAACCACGACATTATGTATACAGTCAATTATGGTTTAAATTCGCACAAATTGGACAATACGGTGTTTTTGTGCTTTCGTGTTTAGAAAGAAAGTTGCCGATGCAAAGAACGTGATAAAGCAACTTCAATTCCAAGACTATAAAAGCGACGTTACTGATTTGCCGGACTCAACGGATCTCTTTGTCGTCGTTGCATTTGTGCTTATCGAATTTTTCTTTTACCTTGAACCCCTTTTCCTGTTTTGCTTTTAACTTAACCTACCACTCAATGAACCCGGTGAACATGCTTTTGTATATTCGTCGTTGTGTTGGGTGACTTTGATCTGATGCACAACTAGAAGCTGACAGTTGGACAACTTAGAAAAAGCATATCTGGTCATTGATGTGGTTATTAAATCGCATTGACGCCAATGACTTACGTAGACACGGCCGAAACCGGAAAGTGGAAGAAGACTAGATAACGCGGAGTTCCACTAAATTATTACCACAGACAGGACGTGGTGTTCAAATGCAGCAAGGCATCAGTTTACCTAGAAATTGTCGACAGTCGATCTCAGAACGAGCATAGACAAGCGAGACGCCTTCAAGAGTATCCTCTGGATTCGGGTTCCGTGTACATTTAGAGAGAATCATGATTTCATCAATTTAAAATGAAATAATGATATTTATTTATTTGAAAACGTAATGAGGTGGGTGACGAGAATTGTCATGGCACGCCATATTTTGCTGCTTGGATTTATTCGTTCCCAAAATGTGGAGGCTAAAAAGTTGTTGACACACTCGTAGAACCAACGTACTCTGTCTTCGTCACTCAGCATCAGTGTAAACACTGGCATTTCCAGAAGTGAGCATACAATGTGTGACAATTCAGCTCATATCGTGTGGAACTCTAAGACAACTAGATGACATTTGCTGAAATGTGCTGCAACATAAAGTTTAAAATGTCGTGGCTTCGGCCGTCAATTACTCCCAGACCGATTCCACTGGAATCCTGTGTGCTGGAACCCATCTATCGAAGGTGTGCTTTTGCGATTGCAGAACGCGTAATTCCACAAGCTTAATTTACTGGTGTTTCCAGATATCTCATTCTACAAATCAGCACATAGTTACTACTGATAACCAAATTGCAACAATGACAGTCGGGTCTGTACTGTTATTGCATTTGAGTGCTCGTCTAGAGAATCATAATACGTAAATTAACCGCAACTAAACAAAGTTGCAACAAAGCACAGTAGTCTGTGACATACACTACAATCGATTCTATGAAGGTTTTGCAGTCAACTCAAGCCCTCGGAATTGGCTGGCGTTGGTGATCACTCAAGTCATCGGTCTCAACTAAAGCTGGGACAAAATTGTAGTGCTTTCCGTCTGTAAGAACCAATAGGACCTCAGGACTACCTTGGCTGTTTGTGGTCAGTGTAAACGTCAAACAGCTGACATTGAAGCCATAATTCAGGGTGAATGATGGCAACGCGAATGACACATACCTCTCGACAGAGGAATGTAAGGTTTTAAGTGTCATGAACTAACCCGAACCACGTTTGTGGGCAAATTTAGACAAAACGCTCGATCACCATAATAGTGTGGAGGCGTGATAGCACCACCTCACAACCCTCTGGTTGACAAACCGTAACAATCCGAGAAGAGAGGCCTGACGTAAGATAGCGGATACGACGGACTTAAAAGCGTTCAGTCAGCCAACTGTCCATGTGTGCGGATAGGTGGGCGTGCGAAAACGGCAGCCGCTAATATTACCCAATAAAATAGGGCTGGGTCGTTAAGACAATCATGTAGTGGATTGACAGCCACCTCGAGTGAATGAGCGTGCACGAGGGCCCGAGTGGACCAATGACTCACCTCTTTTGTTATTGGCCTCTGTCAGCATTCGTCTGTTACGCACGCGTACTCATACGCCCACAAAGCCACTTGGTTGGTTCGACTCTAATGAGCGATCGTGTTCTCTGTCGCCTCCTTTTCCCCTCTCCTCGGGTAGTTACGGGCCGTTAACTAGAGGGTTGTAAGGTATTGCTAAGACCAAGCTACAATCACGCCAGAAAACACGTACCACTAACGGGAGATGGATATCGGGCCACTAGAGCAGGTTTATGGGCAGTCCACAGCTCAGTGGTGGAGAACCAGGATTCCCCTAAGATGGCTCATCGTCGGGTTTTGTCGTTGTTCACGCTAGCCCCCTAACCACGCCACATCAGTGGGTGAGTCATTCACGGTATCCCACCGACAACCCCGTGGGTGTCAATCCGCTTTCATCCGCCAGGTAAAAGTCACCCGTGACTTGTATAAATGTCGACATTCTGACTAATCACTCGCATTTTGGCTGTCTCGTTCTTGCATCAGCATGAGAGGGTCGGTTCTAGCGTCAGCAAGAAATCTGGCACCGTAATCTGAGTGGAATTCTCTTGGCTGCGAACAAACGTAACACTCAGGTCTACTGGTTCAAATTCCATTTTTCCCTTCACATAGCGTGTAGCCTGCTTGGGCATGATCAGAAGGCGTATGGACGAATAGAAAGTTTATTGGTACAAAAATATCGACGTGGGTCTCCGGTATCGGGGTTAAGGTTCTAGTGTTCACAAGGGGTTTCTAATATAGTGGGTTCAGGCTGTTCCTGTCCGCTCATTGGCTCCTGCTTGGTTTCTAGAAATAAAGACAATCTCGTGAGGTGATTGGTTATCTGGGCTTTGGCGCCCCATTTGAAACTTAGACAGTCCTCGCAACCGGAAATCAAGTGATGCCACCCCCATGGCGCGCCACCGGCTCTCAACCAATGGCTGGATGCCAAGCTGGCGTCCTTCTGCCCCCACGCTACAAGCGTGTGACGCGCGCCATTCGATGCACGCCATTCGACGCACGCACGCCGGTCTGGCCTGTTCTTTGTCCTCCTCTCCCTTCCCGCACTCTCGCATTCCTCAAGGCACGCCCGTGAGTCCGAGGGCAACGCCAACCCTCCTCGCGGCCATCCCTTTCCCTACTCCAACTCTCCCAAAGCTCTTGCCCTCTGAGTTTGTGTGCGGTAGCATAAAATACATCCGGTTCTTCCAGCTATTCTTCTATCGTATGCCTGGTAGCTAACCATGATGGTGTGGCTATCTAAGAGGGACGGGCTAACGGTCATCTCCCTATCTAGGTCCCCGCTCGGTAGGCACGTTACAAACGCCCTTGTTTGCCTCAACGACTTTAAATGTAAGTTTGCGGTGAATCGCCGGCAAACGCGTTGAGTTATAGATTGATTAGAGCGTTGACTCGTCATTATTTTCATTGGTTTAATTCCTTGCACACTTACACAAGCAGGGCTTACTGCATGTGTGTGCCACTTAAGTAAGGCGTGATCAACTCCGCTACGCATCTTTTCCAGACAAGTTCGCTGGTGTAAATTAAGTGAAAGTTCATTTATCAACATGGATTTACAAGAAACCCTCCACGAAATATCAAGTTACATCAAGGTGCTTGACGAGGTTACGAATGAGCTGGAGCAGAAGAAAGCGCAGATTGTCTCACTGAGAACAGGCTGCTTGGTAGCCAGGTCCACTGGTGCTGCCGTGGGAACGGTTGGAATGGTCATCTCCGTTATCGGATTCA
>UXSR01001105.1:0-11421 GCA_900604375.1 Mesocestoides corti | reverse complement strand
TGCTGCTGCAACGGTACGAAGTTATATTTTTATGATGAGATTAAAAGCTATCGCAAATGATTCTTAATGATTCTACTTCGTACGTGGAAACGTGGAAAAACGTGGAAAAACATTCTTAAAAAACGTGGAAACCAATGGTTGACCCACATTGTCGTGTTCAGCCTAGATCAGCTATGCTTTAGTCTACACTTAGTCTTGTTACTAACGAAATAGTTGAGATAGGTGTCGTTAGGTTGGTCAGCTACATTTAATCTTTTCTTACAGTGAGATGAATTTTGGGATTTCAGTAACGGCCTATGCTGCTAAGTTAGTTCAACTAACGGAGCAATTCATATCCAATTAAACAACATATGTATGTCTCGTGTATGCACCTTCTTAGGTTAAAGTGACTGAGGACAATGTATGGGAGGGAGGTAGCCCACCAAACAAGCGATCAATGTTAGGGCGCCTCGGTGTTGCTTGTATTGTCGGTGTCGTTGGGTCTGCCATTACCTACCTTCTGATTCCATTTATTTCGCCAGCTTTTCGGCGAGTTTGCCTGCCATTTGTGCCTGCAACGACCGAGCAGCTGTCTGTGGTGGCACAGTTGCTGCAACATGCTGAGACCCATGCAGGCAGACGCATCGGACGTCTTGTTGACATTGGCAGCGGGGATGGTCGTGTCGTAAGTACATTTTGTGTCGGTATTGTCGTCAACATGGAGCATTCCTCTAGCGTAGGCATAATCGTTTCAATTTATAGACACTTTTTGCTCCTTTTTACGCTTCAGGCAGCCAAATTTTGTTAGCTTTTGACTTCAAACATGTAACTTGGTTATGATCAGCTCGTTGAATTGACGGAAAATTGGTTTGTGTAATTGTCATGATTTTTCCTAGGATCGCTCAGTGTAAGTTACTAAGCAATAAATGCTTAAGTGATCAACATTTTGAAAACTCACATCTAGATACAAGGTAGGAGTTCGAATCTTGGAATTCACATCCTCTTAGTTGCTTTTGAATAGCGTTGCTTAACATTTTTTCCTGACTCAAAGTTTCCAGTGTATTATTTGTACTCTTTTATTTTATCTCTTAATCCATTTACAACTCACCCGGTTTCTGGCCCCATTAATGCAAACTGAATTATTACATGCCTCGAGTAATCACGTTTGTATGGGTTCTTGTAACCAGTTGAAATCCATCGTGAGGGTTCGATGGTCACGAAGAAATGAGGAGTGTGAGTTCGTATCCCATGATAAAAGGTTACTCTGACCCATGATTGCTCAAACCACCATCAACTACGCAGAGGTCATTACAAGGTATAACCCTAGGCTTGCCAGGTAATTTGCTCTCGACGCCCAAGTGAGCCAGCCCACCAGTTTGTTTGTACGACTGCAATGACTATTTGTTGTGAGCATCCACTACTATGAGCAGAAATCAGAATTCCAAAGAAACCATGCTCTATCTGCTTTTATCAATTAAGATCTAAAATAATCAAGGTATCCTCAATGATGTGTTGTTATGCGTCATGTTTACTCACGCTCGTTCGTCCGGTCTCTTCATTTTCGACACAATGCCTCCTTTTCGCAGTATGGCGTCGGCCTTGGGCGAGTTTCAGCTCACACCGGGTTAGCACGGATGTCTCAGTGTTAGCACATACATGACTCATGGATACTTCACACATCCAAGTTATGATTACACACGTAAAAAAAAGGCAACGCACGACTCAATGATAATATCTTGGTTGGGCTATCTAGGAACGTTTTTTGCCCTCTCTGGTCTTCTTTATCATTCCACGTATCTTTGTGATCGGACTGATTTCGACACAGTTCCAGTGTGCGTTAAGCATTGTGGAGACCGTATAAGCCTCGTCACATTCAACCGAAAGAGTTAGCACTTTAAACAAGATTATCGTGGCAAATCACAGTATTGGTGGTATGTCAGATCAATCTAAATGTTGCCAACCTCGCGTATTAAGGAAGCTAAACTTTTTGGAACCTCTTTAAATTATAACAATTAGATAGCTATCGTTGGTCAGTCCGCTTTGTGCAAGCAACGAACCACTGATATACACGAAGTTGTTATTTAAATCATCCCGTATGTCGATGGCGGTACCAGCCGATTTATTGTACTTCACATTGAACTTCTCCCCTGCCTTCACAGGTGCTGTATTTGCTGTCGGACAAAAAACTGGCGACATTAACCACGGCCTCCGGTGTAGAGCTAAATAGACCTCTCGTTTGGTGGTCACGTTTCGCAGCCTGGCGTCAAGGTCACCGCGACAGGGCTACCTTCCACTGTCGGGATCTGTGGAAGTTTGATCTCTCGCAGTTCCAAAGTGTTGTGGTCTTTGGTGTTGATTCCATGGTAAGTTTTTCCTGGTTCGCTTTACCGCCAATGCGACATACCAAACATAAGCAAACATCATTCATCAAATGCTGTCTACTTCCAAATTCACCTACCCCTAAACCGATGCAATTATGTCACTGAACAGCGGTTAGTCAAGTCCTGAAAAAAATATTCAATTCCCTAACGGCTACAATTGGGAAGTTCATACATCGGTAAGGAGTTGATCTGAAATGGGATTGTGAGTAATGTATTCTTGTCCACCATACGGTGCATGCTGCCAAAAATGCAGTTCTCATCCTTCGAGAAACCTAAAAATGGGCCTCTTATATGCTCGTAGATGACGAAACCGAGGGCGTTAGGGTTTGAACAACAGTTGCAGGACATACGAATATAAATATGCAACATAAATGTACGATAACAGAATTACTTCTAATCTATTCATTTCCGGTATTTATATGCCTTAAAACTGTTCAACCAGAGATACGTTCGAAGGTTAATGCGTGCCCTTCCTCTACTCTGTAAGTGCGCTTGGTTACGTTTGATCCTCCGCCAGTTAACAAAGGCACTGCATTTTGCTTGTAGATGAAGCCATTGGAGAAGAAGTTATTAGAGGAGTTGAGTGACCAACCAGTAATTGTTGCCTGCAGATTTCCTCTACCCTGTTTGCAATATGAAATGAAACTTGGCAGTGGTTCTGACGCCGCGTACCTTTATCTACCGCGGCTGCCACGGAAGGAAATTCACACTGTGTTTTCGTGTCGCACTTAGGTAAAATAAAGTACTGAAGCCCCCCCTCCAAATTGAAATTGCGGGAACAGCGACGTCTTAGAGAGTGGCTGGAATTGCAGGCATCATCCCCTAGTGAATGCGCCGTTTCCATACACTATTGGTGCGCTAATGAAAAAAAAACATGTTGCGGCCGGTTGTTTTTCCCGGCCCGAAAGTCCTGTGTGTTAATTAGTTTTGAGAATTGCCTTTTTTAATTTTTTAGGCTGTACAATAAGTAACTTAAGGTCCATAATTCGATGCACTGCCGATAAAACAGAAAGATCAGGACAAAGGGCCCAACACCAGTCTTGCAGCCCTTGGGTGGTTTGGTTGCTAGGTAGTTGGATTCCTTTGAACAGCCTTTAAATAGTCAAATCGAATAATATCAGTCCAAGGTTACTGGGTTATTTCTGTGACTTAGATTATGCGGTTAACTAGCCTAAAGTTATCACATCATTGTTTGGTATTGCGAAGTCTGTAGCCTGACTGAAGGCATTTCTCATAGATCAGTGTGCAACCAGAACTTTCAGAACGAATTCTATAATTTGCAGCTATGCCACAAGAGGTACAAATTAGTGTCATCCCGAGCCCCTCATAATAACTAAAATGCATTCACTGAATTTAGAAGCCATGCACATAAAACAAAAGCACCTGGTTAGTAATATAATAAAATCCTTTCTCTGGTGACGTCACAATGGTTTGACTAAAACCCCGAGTGTCAGCGAAACACTAATTGTTTCCTTGAACCTTGTGAGCAATTCCCTAAACCAGACGCTGTTGTCTCTGGCTGGGTCTATTGAAATGCCTTGGGACGGGAAGGCTTTATACAAATTTGCTAAAAGGACTTACCTCACACGTTTGATGTTAATTGACATTCTCACACTTTCACAGGTGAGTGTAAAGTGCTTTAAGCGCAAGCTTGTCTTCAGTGCTCACTGCCTCTCGTAAGCACAGTTATTTAATGGCTTCTGCTCTGTTGGCTGTTAGACTGTTGCATCTAGGAGTAACTAAATTAACGCTCCGAGAGCCAATCCGAAAGTCTCTTATCTGACGTAAGCACCATGTTCTACTGCAAGGACAAAAACGTACGCTAAGAAAGCGTGGTTTTTTTATCTCATCCAAAGGCCAGGTTTACACATCTACCGTGCCAATTTAGATAGGTCTTGGGCTAACTTGACAGATTGGCCAAGAGAAGTTACGTGGAAGCAAGAGCTATTAGCACGACCTAGACGGTCAGTGTGAACAGACACACTAACAGGGCAAAATGTAAATAAACTTTTGACGAAAAATATAGACTTACGTGACTTAGATCTTCTTGCGTATATCGACACACCCCAACGCAAAAGCAATCCGATATTTCAGGTGAGTAAATTTCGATTTCTTACCAAACCCCAGTATCCTTCCTTTGACAGAAACCGCATACCATATAGTACTAATATAAACTGTTTACCTCAGCGCTGGTCACGCTTAGCATCCAAGACACTCAACGTTTATAGTTACTTGAGTAGATATAAGTTGCGTGATTATTTTTTGTTTACGCCTTTAATAAAATTCAACCTAAGCATTGCGATTCCGATGATCAGACTTTCGCTAGGAAGGCACACCATTCTTCCAGACCTAAGACCACTCCACGATGAAGATAGTTTGCCTCGATGTTTTCCAAGGAGTTGTCAATCAATATTTCCGTCATAAGGTCATCACGCAGTTATCTTCATTAAAAAATACTGTTATGTCTACGTTAGCTCTCCACAAAGAAAACTTACCTAGATTTTTGCTTGGTGATCTCGTGTCTCATTGATTCACTTACGAGCGGCAATTCATGTATCTAGTTGGAAACAAGACTTCACTCTGACTACGGCGGCTCATCGTCATCGCAGATCAAATAACAAAATTCTTGCCGATTCTGCACAAATTCTTAATTTAGCTATTTATTCCACAGATCCAGGCCAAGGCTGAAAGCTGATCCTCTTGATTATAAGCAGCCTACAATAACCACAGGCTAATAGGTGTATTCATTGGCCTTACCGTTATTGTGGGTGACAAGAATAGCTCAAATACTTTTTCTTGGGTAACTTATCAACCATTTTATTTATAATTAAACACCATATTTCAACCGAATATATTGCAACAACAACAATATTAGTAATCAAAATTGACTGATTGGACATTCGTTTATTTAAAGGTTTTATTTTATAACGCATCAACGGTGAACCTTACAGTAATCACAAACCCTAAGTCCCACCCTTCCAATTAATAAAGAGCAATCATCTAGCAAATCATTGCTTGAAATTGACTCCCTTCGGTAACGGGGAAGTTTCTAGCCGGATTTTTCCTGATGTTACCCACATGCACTGTATAAGCCGGAAGTAAAAGTGGTTAGTAGTAAGTATTTAATTCTTAATTTATTGATTCCTTTTTGGACCTCTATTTATTTATTTTTGAAATACCAACTAATGGAGCATCAAGAATATGCCAAGAATTCGACACAAGATATGATAATACGTTTCGGTTAAATGGAAGTCAAGAATTTACATGCTATTTATGTTGTTTAATCTAAAGGAATCTCCATCATTATCAAGCACTCGGA
Organism: Mesocestoides corti; assembly: GCA_900604375.1. Classification (NCBI taxonomy): domain Eukaryota; kingdom Metazoa; phylum Platyhelminthes; class Cestoda; order Cyclophyllidea; family Mesocestoididae; genus Mesocestoides; species Mesocestoides corti. Next base: position 5,742 of record UXSR01001105.1, on the reverse strand, counting down.
GGTTATTCTGCGGTCTGTCGTACGTCAGTCTACCAACGTTTGCACTTTAGAGATAGTAACTGCCTACAACATCAAGCATATCATAGTTCTAATTAGCAGTTGCATCAAAGAACGCCAGCCTCAGACATGTTATACCAGTCTTCTCCATATTAGGGCTCGGGTATACTATACTTACTAGATCAAACCAAACTACTTTACTTAAGTACTCAGTATTCATTGGCTAGAAAATTTTACTTCTGCATTTGGTAGGGATTTCGTCTCCAAAATCGAATAAGCTTAGCGTAGCTATCTCCACTGTCTTTGGTCGTTTATTGCAAATATTACCATTAATGTTTTGCTTGTTCTACTTCTGCTTATTATGAATGTTCTGAACCGACATTTGGGTTCGTGAGACTCAAGCCCACTTAAAATTTCCATGCAAGTGTGCGTTGGAAATCGGATGGAACATTAAGATAAATGAATAACTTGGGAGCGATACCAAAATTGACTTATATTCACATGTTCTAATGCTTACATATTATTGCAACCAGCTACTTGCATTTTTGGATATTAGGTAACAAACGTTGTAAAGTCAAAAAAGTAATACGAGGAAACTATATGTAGCATACCATGTCAAAATCCAAAGGTGTATAATTTCCCACAATATCATATGAAAATAGAGACTGCTTGCAAAGATAATTTTACCTTATCTGAATGTGAGATTCCTCCCGATGAAGGTGGTAACAAGTATTGTGCACAAAAATCTTACTTTAATCTGATTTGGATTATTGAATTGGCGTTTGCTTTCTTAACTAGGTCGACTGTCCAATCTATGACGAAATAAACACAGTTATAATTTTGACATTGTTTTTAAGCAAGAAATAGCTCATTACAGTTACTTACTTAGTATTTGCCTCAAATTTAATAGCATTGCCTTGTTTGCTTGATAAGTAGTGGGTGCATTTTGCTAGAAAACTACCTAAATATTTTACGCAACCTTAAAAATCACTAATTTGTTTTCGTTATGCAATGTGTCAGCTGTACTTTAATTAATAAAAGTACTGCTGCAAAAGTATGATTATGAATTTTTTAACGTTTTGTGCGCAAAAAGTAAGTAATATTTAGTTTTAAAATTGATTTTAGTGGTTTTGAAGTTTAAATGCTTGAATAATATCATCAAAATTGGTAACTCATAATTTAAAATAATATCCCTTTTAATTTCTGATTGGTAGATCCAAATCAGCGTAAGTTCTGCTGTCTGATTGTTTCGATAACTCGCCTTGAATTATTTGCTAAATTTTGTTGTAAAAAGGTACTTGCAGTCATTTTTAATGCTGCAGGCAGTAACTCCGTCCTCAAGCATTGCTCTATTGACGTGATCTAAACTTATCCGGTAGTATTCTGTTGTTTGCACCTCGAGTATTTTATCATAATGATAATAAATGTTATTAGTCTGCAACTTGACATGTTTACTGATGTCTGGGCTGCTTTTAAGCCCAGAATTCAATTATAATTGTTTTCTTTGTTTAATGTTTAGTACCGAATTCGACTCCCCTTTTTGACATAAAATATTCTCACAATATCTAAGTATTGTTTGTTAAACGGCAGCTTTTTTAATTTTAATCTTTAATTTTTTAACCCAGACATTTATTTGACGCATCATTATGTTTTTGCACTCAATTATGGACAAGAAAATCAGCTATCAAAGTGCAAAACACTCACTTTAATGTTAAGTTTTACTTATTCGCCAATTCGACAATTTTATTTTTTCGTTTGAATCATATAGCCTGATTTCTATTCAAAAAATCTTTTTAACGTCCATGTCCAACTTATTATTATCGGGACACTATGTATACGTGAGTCCTGATTGGTTTTCAGTAAACCTAGAAGGCCGTTCAACAATTTCTTTATCATTCTACACTGTTAAGTCGCAAGGGCTTAGCAATGGTTGTGGGGCACATTATGAATTATGCGATTCATAGTGTAATGGTTATTTTCTTAAACGATGCTTTTACTAACTATTTTATCTGCTATAAAATGCAGGATCTACGGTTCTTTCCTTGGAAATGTATTCTGTTTGAACATATTATGAATGTTTAGAACCCATAAACAACACTAATCAACGCATTCTTTTATTTTAGGTAAGGTAATGCTATCGTCAATTTTTCTACCATTTCGTGGCCTTTCTATTGTCCTTGCAAGCACCTCAAAAATACGACAAATAATACTCTCGAAGTGTGTAAGTACACTTTTTTTGCTAATTTGCAGAATATACAATTTACTACACTAAATCCCAATGTTTCGGAAAACATTGACGACTCCTCGTTTCTATCGGCTGGAGCTTTTGTCCAAGCTTTGGCTAAGCTTAAATCTGAAGGAGCTTTGAAGCGTCTTTGTAATGTAACTTGCTTGTACCTAATCACTTTCTAGCCGACTGATCTCGTGATAACTGCTGATACAATTATTTCCTTTGAAGGTAAGATAATGGGGAAGCCAAAACATCGGGCAAACGCCCTTGCGACCCTTTATAAGTGAGTTTTATAATAATAGTAGTAACAGTGTCTATTAAGGCTTAATGGAAGAAAACACGATGTATTTACCGGTGTAGGACTCGCGTGGTTGGATCCTAGCACCAATAATTTACTGGCTTATGACAGTTTTGTTGAAAGGACTACTGTACACATGGGGAAATTTGACGAACGGTTGATAGAAGCGTATGTGAATACCGAAGAGCCTATGTAAGCCGATGCCCTATCTATCTCTTCTAAGTATGTGTCTAATCGAAATTATGAAGTTATGATTTTGTATCCTGCCTTTTGGTCATTCGAATTTTCTAAGTTTTGGTACTTTTGCCGTTAATGGGATGTTCGTTTTAGGCTGGTAGTACAAATAAATTATTGGATCGCCTTTTCCCCAGGCACTTTTTCAGAGATATGTGATCGTTTGATGGAAAGTATTCCATTGTAGCTTGACATCGGAGTTATTTTTCATGATATATGTTTTTAAAACTGTTTAAGTCATGTACTCAAGGATGTAATTCTCTGTCTCTATTTGTTACGCAATATTCAAGCGTGTCGTTCTCGCAAGTAATGTTTGTAATCCATGCCCTTCAGCGGCTGTTAGGAAGCACTTTCAGCAACAGCAAGCGTGTTGGCGATCTGCCCAAAATTGATTTCTATAAGATACATACACGTGGAAATGACTATGCAAGGTTACATCAGGTGATGTTAGGAATGGAGACAGGGGGCGGCGGTCTTCCACTCCTTGTTTGTCGGTCACATTCCTCTTTTATTGCACATTACTGGCATCAGGTACAGGTTTATAGGATATTAACTCGTTTTCCACTGCTAATACCTTTGAATATAGTTCATATTATAATGGATACCGCCATAAATTCTACAAACTCGGGTTTCGTTTGCAAAGTTCTAAATTATTTTTTTTCAGAATAAGACCCAATGAAAGCGACAAGGCTTTTGTTAACATACATTGCGTTTTTGTTTTTTGTTTGTTTAGGGGAAAAGCGGGCAGTTACGATTATCAGGGTATTGGTATGAGCCTAATCGAGCGGATCGAAGGCGACTACTTTAACGCCCTTGGCTTGCCGGTGTTTAGACTTTGCCAGTACGTGTGCCGGCGTAGGTGCCTTTCGTTAGTTGGTCACAACAACTCCTCCAAGAGGCAACTTAATTAATGTGCTCAAAATCCTTGTCCTCAGGAATACGATTTTTTTATTTTGACCCTATTTTCGTTTAGCTGTCTTCACTCCGAAAAACAATAAATAGATTTCAAGAATATACAAATAATTCTTTTAAATTCCCTATTTTCTTTTGCCTCACAGTTGTTCACTGGATTGTGTGTTGTTCACATTTTAAGTAACTTCAGTGATAATTATTGAATTGCAAGAGCAGATTATCTCACATTGTTTATATGGATTAAAATAAGGGATCTTCGTTTCCTTGTTCCATATATTACAGGACTAGTTTAACGGATTTAGGTTTTAGAAGAAGTGTGCGAATCGCACGTGTCACTGCCATGTTGAGGGTTATTCATGACCCAGACGAAATAGGAGGTCGTTTGAAACATCTGTGTCTCCTGTAAATGGTCACGTTGTAAAAGATTGCGTAGAACCAGGTCGGATAATGGCAACACTTATCGCAATGGCTGTCTCATAAATACTCAAATAGTACAGCTCTATTAGACGGCTATACTTCTATTCCTAGTGAGGTCTTATTCTGATAATGCTGGGTGATTGCGCATATTGGGTAAGCATATGGTTTACCTTGCCTCGAAAGTAAAGCTAAGGTGAAATAATGCCAGACTAAATCATCTGCCAGTGAGTGAATCATTCTAGCTTTAAAAGGCCTAGTCTCTAGCTACAATCGTTTGGACTTGGTAGGCACGAACCGCTTCAATGTAGTCTGCCAGTGTTGGCTTGATGTTGTTGCAAAGTTTCAGAAAAAGGAAGTTATTCTGAGTGCACACAGATATCTGGTTGAATAGATTTCACCAAAAATCTTTAATGTCCAGACTAGTTAAAATTCGTAATTTTCGACAGCGTTACTACTATCTTACAAAGATTCCCACTAAAGTGGCACTATCTGTTATTATTTAGAGCTGTGGGTACATACCGCCTCTACAGTCAATTCAAGTCGAAGGACTTTCAAAGCAACGTTGAGACTCCTGTCCTAAAAATGACCATCTCATTGGTTCATTTCAAGGACAATCTATGAATTGGTTCCTTAGCTCTTTGGGTTAAGTTATGCAGGAGAATTCTGGTACGAAATGTCAGTCTTCGTATTGCCAATATTCAGCATTAGGGTGCAGAGTTCTGGCACTTTCATATCTCAACACCTTTGATTTCGTAAACAAAACTAGGCGGTAAAAACCTATAACAGTCTTGTTACAAAAGTATTTTCAAGTATTTGCACCATGAGAAAAAGAAAAAAATTAAAAGTACGTCAAGATCACATAAATAAAATTACGTAAAACTTGCACTCAGAAGACGGTTCCAAATAGGCCAATTATGCGACTGTAATAACAGTCAATGCTAGAATTCACGAAATAAACCTACTTCACCAAAGAAAGGAATTTAAATAATTTGTTCAAACAATGCAGTTCCCCCCACCAAAACTACCATTAAAGTACCCATGTTTCGGGATTTATGTGACCGCTCAATAAAAAAATCTCAGAAGAACACGTCATGTTGTCTTTCGAAAATTGTGTAGAACAATCCACACTTAACAACCACGAAATGACAGAACCACCTCGCAATTTATCATCTGCAGCCAAATGAAAATAGCTAAACCACTAATATGTGGGTATTTTGCATTTACATTATCTAGGTAAGAAAACGAACAATCGTCGAAAAATAAATTTCCAAAACGGAAGAATGTCGCAGCAGCCGTGGCGAACAATATAACATTCATTCCAAAACATGCAACGTTTGGAACGTTTGCCCGTAACCATGAGAAATCCACTCAGATAAACGGCACCAGATCTCTTATCACGTTCATACAGAGAGCTCTAATCGTCTCAGCCGAAAGGCGAGCGATCTGTCATAAAGTGAACGTTTATATAAATCAAAAGTGACCTTGAAATGATGGGTAAAAACGGATTAACTCAGATGTCGGGGGATTCGTGTAAATAATGACAAAATCGGCGATGAGCCATCTTGGGGAATCCTGGATCCCCAACGATTTCTTGTAGTAAATTGTCATTTAACGACTAGAGTTATCCTGTGAAAATTAGCAACTGCTTGTTTTA
>UXSR01001104.1:0-11434 GCA_900604375.1 Mesocestoides corti | reverse complement strand
AGGTTTGTCCGATCTGCAGGAGATATTCGCGAATGGCGTTGCAAGGCATCTGAACCAGTAAAATGTCTTGAAGGGTTGGTACGTAGTCATTTTGTATGAATCTGTCCACGTTCTGGATAAAGCTAAAATCAAACAGGGCTTTTATGGCTATGTTGTGGATCTTGCAAATTATGTTGGCTATTCAAGCAGTTAATTGCGCTGGTTTTTAATTGTGTGTAGACCGCTATCTTAAGGAAATTGTACAATTCTAATGAGCAAACTTAATTGATAACAAAACACTACATACTCTGATTTAGCAAATTGTGACCGGCTTGGCTAAAAGGGAGAACCTTGCTTAGGTAACATTCAAAGAACATTTGGAACGGGAACTGTAAGAGTTTGAAGTGAACACTTTTTTCACTCAGTAACCACAGGCATGTGACAGGAAAGTTCATCAGTAGCAGAAAGTATAATGGGTTTCTGAGAGTTATTTCTCATCTTCTTTAAAGCAGTAAATGCGCTATCGCCAAGCTAAACGTAAATACACAACAAATGGAGTATCCTATTTTATTAATCATTTGGGCTGTAACTAGTAACAGGTTATGCTTTAGATACTGTGAACCCTGATTCATTTGCTTGTTGGTACTCAATGGCGTCTACTAGGGCGGCTGCGGAAATGTCGGTCGGTCGCTAAGCTGTTTGGAAGGGTCTTCCAGCCAGTTTGGAGGTCGCATCAAAGAATGCCGCATTGTCCACGTGCTACTATATGTTGGGGCATCACTGACACCAGATTTACTACGAAGTAAGGCGTCGAGACTGGTGGCCAGAACTCGCCACAATTTATTTCCTTTTTAATCATGCCCATGCCACATCTCTGTTTGGGTGGTAGGCAAGGCGTTTTACACGACGACGGTTCCAATACCACTACCACATGGCAACACTAATGCCCTGTCTAAACGGCAGAATTCAATTAGTAGCCAGGCAGCTTAGATATTACAAATATACCCTGAAGTGATATACTTAGAAATACCATAAAATGGCAAAGGAAGCCCTTTTCTTAATGAAAGGATTTTGCATTTGTAGAATTCCAAATAGTAATAAAAATTTGCACTTCCTTCAGTGGGAAAGCCTAATAAAAGCTCCTGTATCCTAAGCAAAACTACAAAGGATTGAAGTTCAAGCAGCAAGGCACCGCCGTTGTCCCAGAATTTGCCCAATCTTTCCAGGGTCAAATGATTGTGCATAATAACTTCGATTCATGGCTTCGAGATTTTAAAAGGACATACGTCTGATGTACTTTATTGTACCGTTAAGCACATGTAAACAAACTGACGTAGCGTAACTTGAACCCCATGCAATCCTATTAACATAAAACACGAGAACTATGCGCTGATTATAGCAACTTAGGAATCCAAGGACAAATTTAGCGGATTTGCCTGAAAATATGCATTCAAGCTCATGAGCATTGTAAAAACGATGAAAAGCTAAAGATTTTATAAATTCATATTCTCGATTTTGAAGTTATTCAGAGTGGCAATCGCAATCGTGTTTTGAGAAAGTCATAATGCTGCAGAGTAGATTGTAGGGTAATGCTATAGAAAAAAGAAGAGGGAGAGCGTTTGACCCACATGACACCCTGATTGACTGACTTAAAAGTGATTTCTTAAAACACGGCGACTGCCCCAAGCAAACGACTAGTCTCTCCAAGGGGTTCTTTTTAGCGTTAACAACATTTAAATTGTCACACTACTTTAGGTAGATAAAAGACTGTTTCTGCAACGTTTTTCAAATATTTGACTGACGATCAAAATAATGATTGCTGCCTCACCACAGACAGCCATTCAAGCACTTTACGATAATACTAACGTGGTAAAAAACTCTACCAAATGGAAACCTAGCTCAGAAGTTTGCTCCAAAAAGTATATTTAGCTTGGCATATTTTGCAGCCTGGGTTTTGCTTAGTTAGGGGGGCCTGTGTTTAGTGAGGAAACTACGAGGGTTGGAATTCGACTTATCAGTGTAACCGCGCAGCTGCCGAATATCTGTGTTCGTAGTTCACATAATCAGGTGCAGACAGCTGGAAGAAATTAAAACAAGATCACCTTTTGAGCTACTTGGTTTCACGTACACGTCCAAAATTGGGTAAATTACGGTTATTAAAGGAATTCACATGCAACGAGAATGTAAAAGCTAGCGGACATTATAGTGCTTTTAGTTAAAACGTCGAAAAAAATTATTCATATTTAAAAAATAAGTAAAAAAAGGATTTAGTGAAATCAGGGTCCGTTGTAACAAGCCTTTTTCAGTTTGGCAAATCTCATCGTTCGGTTTTTTCTCAAATAGATGCCTGCCCAGAGCAGAATAAGCTCTAGATTTAATTGGAAATTCGGTGAAAAGCCAAGTTCTGCTCTGCAAAAATTTTCTCACTTCTGTGAACTAAAATCTTTGAACCTACAAATCTGGGGAGGTGCGTCACAAATATTATCGAATTCATAAAAACTGCCTAATTTCCAGAAGGCGACATTCGAATAATGGTCAACCAATAAATAATCACACGTCTCATTAGAGAGACAATAAAGAAACAATCCCATTGGAATGACGCGAAGCATCGTCATCAAAATAATCGATAGTAAAGTTAGCACGAATAAGATAATAGATTATAGTTACTCAAGTTGAGTTAATTCTGCGCAGTTCTGGCTGAAGAAGGTGAGTAGTTAAGGGAGAATGACCTGACGTGTGTGTGTGTGAGATTGGCCCTGGGTGTCGGAAGCCAATTAAACTCACAAGAATGCGAAACGCAGTTCTTAGTTGCAATTTCCTGGCTCAACATCGAAATTTGTTCTTTACCTGGAACCCTGCAGCAGGCAGACGCTCAGGAAGTCCTTCGAGGTGCCGTTGGATTTCTACGGTTTTAATGCTACCAACTTATACACATAACGCTGTACGTGGTGACGTACTTGGTTCACTTACGTAAGAGTGATAAAACTCGACGAGTCGTGATGACTATTTTTGGTGAATTATGCCAACTCGGAGTCATAAAGAAGGAGCAAAAGAGGCGCCCTTAGGATCGCTTCTTCGATACCGCAACTTTTACCGATGTAGGAATGGCAAAATTCCTTAAACACACAATGAACTGGCTACTATTTAACAGTAGATACCGATTGCTGCGACTTGCTCTGTCAACAATTTTTTCAAAAGCAAAAATATGACCTCTGTATTTTTGACTGCTTCCTGCATTTGACTCTGTCATGCAAAACACGGTTACATAGATATTACGTGTAGGTACTTTTGGCAAAACTAAAATTTTACACTTCATCAGAAGTTCAACAATAAATAAATGAAAGCAGTGATATTTTCACCAATTGGAAACTGATTTTTTTACCATTTCCTTTAAATCCTGGTAAGGATAAAAATGTTCTTGAAATTATTTAAACGACAATAAATCTGTTTATATGGGATTTGCTTAAAGAAAACTATGATTGAATTAAGAAAATGAATATTAAATTGCTTTATAAATGTTTCAAATATTTGCTGGCATCGTCTATTCACTTAAGCACTAAAGTGGCGAACTGATGTCAAATAAAGAGTTATTTAATATTTGTAAGCTCATTCTGTCATCGCTCGTAGAAATTAATTAATTTAAACGTCAAACATTTTTGATTTGCTCAACTACTCATAAACAAAATCCCCAGCCTGAATAAAACTTAAAGGTGCCTTTCTTTGAAAAAAAAAGTACAGAGTGCCCACAATATATGACTGCCATTGGGTGCCTACCCCACCGATTAAAAACACACTAATTGTTCAACTCTGCAATTATTTTTAATTAATTGACTGACTGCATTGTCATGTATTAATTATTCTCTTAAAAATCACTAACAGCATTTTCCATGACTGTAAGACGCTAATGGCATTGATGCCATGAAGAGCAGTTAGCCTTCCTTCCCTCCTCGTTGCTTCAGAGGGCGCTTCACGGTTGAATGCTACGTTTTTAAGTGTCTGCTGACAACATCGCTTGTTATTTTGCTTATTCTTATAAATACTGACGATAGACGTCGGCACTCTAGTCTAAACCAAGCTCAACAAAAAACGTACAAGTGACTGAAACTAAGGCTCACAAATAACCTTCAGTGACAACCTCCCTAAGCATTATGCAAAACACAAAATTTTGGCTTCGTTGCTGCAGCTTTGTTGTCAAGTCTGGTTTGAATAGATCGAAATTGACCAATTAGGACGCTACATGTCTTGGGTCTAAATTTCGCAAGCGCAAAATAAAATTGCCAATTTGCAAGGCTAGATGTGAGCTAACGTATACGAAGTGAAAAGAGTTTAAGGCCAATACCTACTTCAGTTGGGAGGTCGACAACGCTTTCTGTACAGTCGTTTCCTGCGCAAGAGCAGACTGAAATTCTGGCCGATCAATGATTAATTTCAACATCCTGCCGCTTATCGAAACCACATTGAGCACTTGTGATTTCTGTGATTCACGTTTCTTTTCATCGGCCAACCCATTTGTAAGTAATGTGAATGCATTATCTTCTCCTTCCTCAGTTGTTGGTTTCTCATCCGCGGGTAATTCAACATGCACACTGATTACTTCATCTGCTTGAGACCTTTTTTCGTCTGTCTCAAACGAAGTTGTGGAGGACCAGTCGTCGGTGTCGCTTAAGACGTTGCTGTCCAGATCAGGCACCAGCGTCGACGGTGGGGTGGGGGGAGTCTCATTGGGTGGTGGCAGGTGAGCCGCGATTCCCGCGGGCAACTTGCGAATGTGGGGATTCCGGACGCGCTCTTGCAGGGCTGCCATCACTTTGGCTGCGTGAAGTTTGCCCGTTTTGAAGGCGTCCTCCAACCACACAGATAGGACTTCCTGGTGGTTCGCCTCCACGGGCGCCTTATTAAACACCTCCACTTGGAACACCTCGGCCCAGTCCACTTCCGGATGCAATGAACCAAGCAGGGCCTGGATCTCCTTCAGACCCAGGCTTTTCGGCAACTTCGCGTGAAGAGGAGTTCCTGGTGGGTGAGCTGGAGAGGCGGATACACACAAATTGTTTTGTGCAGATGAAGCGGTTAAGGCCGATTGTCGTGATGAACGGTGGGATAATACGCCATCTTCACCAATAGAACGAAGACTGTTCAACTCGACTGAAAACGCGTGCTTATCAGTCTCCAATGCCAACGAGTTGTTATAATAGGCGAAGGAGACGGATGCAGTGTAACTTTCCAGTGGTTGGTTATGTAGGAGTTTTTGAGCCAGCTCCTAACGCAAAGGCAGAAATGAATAAGGATCGCACATAAGGAAACAACATGAAGACTGCATCGACCTCCCAAAGTACCATTTTGCAAATTAACAATTACCAGTTGTACTCAGGTAGCTGTGAACATTTGAGAAGTCTGGAAAGCTCAAAACCACAATAAAAGCAATAAGCATTAATGACTTCCCCTTCGCCGCGACGGGTATTAAACACACAAGACAATGTAATTTTAGTGAATCGAAGAGCGCGCTTGTGTATCTGTACAAAACATAGCCCTATTTACTAAAAAAGCCATTTCAATTGAGGTAGAAATTAGTAAAAATGGAGGAACTAGGAGTCATTTTAAATTATTTGGGACTGAATTTTTAGGAGGCTGCTAACGAAGTAAAGGCAACCCTCTAAAGTAGCAGACACATCCTCCGTGTTTGTAAAGGTTGTAACCGAGTTTCTCAAGATCCCCATATATATATCAGTGCCTTTAAACTTGAGCAGTTGGTTTACTTCGAGATAGCATCATCGGCCAGTCACACAGTATTCCCCGGAGACTGACGTGACTGATAGGTGTTAAAGTAAGTCAGCACCTCCACGAGCCAGATATTTTCATTTAGCTCTAGCACAGCCCACTTCTGGTGCAACACTCTTCCAACATCCGAGAAAAGACAGTTTTCAGCTTTACTAGCTTAGAGAAGTGAAATTCTAAAGCAATTGGACGGTAAATGCCACTATCTTTAAGCACATTACTATACAAGAGCCAAGAATAAGGGCTGTTTCAGCCTCAATATTTAGCATACGGCTTTGGAATCAGCCGAGGGAGCTACTTGCCTTGACGTAGGGATCGGTTATGTGCCTTCCAGAAGCCTGCATGAGTTGGATGACACGAACCACCGCGTCGGCCAGGTTGGCGTTAATGAAAGGGATGAGAAATTTCCTCACCGAGGTTGGAAAACTGTCCCCATAGTGAATGCGGAGTTGTTTCACCATGGTATTTCTGCCACTCCCTTTAGTTCCTGTCAAATGATGAGTGAAGTCAATCAGTATTTGCAAGTCTACAGATTTTATGTTAATTGAATACGAATTTTGAAAAGAAATGTGATCTATAAAAATAATTATGAAGTGGGGCTTGGCATGCTCTGCTTGACGATTATTTTCGTAATTCCCAAGATTGGGCATCTTGCATTCATCTTTCGTCTTCTGCTAGAGCAGTCCCGAGCATCAAAGGCTACATTAAATGGCATTGTCGTAAGGTGGGTGAAGGGATTAGAAGGGAAGCGAACCACAGGCTTCGTACGGACTTTCAAAAAAATACCGCGTAATAGGGAGTTCTGTATGAGGCTGTGGGGCTTCCCACAATATACCTTAGTCCCCGATTCAGAATAAGGGTTCTTTTGAAGTAAATAAGTTTAGCATTAATAACAACCCTGTGAATTAAGTATTTTGTTGGCGTTGTGGGGAAAGAATGTCTTGGTTCGCATTGTGTGCCATTCGCATGAAGTATTGTAGCGGCTTATCCATTCAGCGTGTGCGTTATTGCTACTTTTAAAAGTGGCGCCATGGCAATCTGGAGTTTGCGAACGGGCATTGAAGCGAACACCTATCTAGTCGCTCATGACTGTCATATTTTAAAAAGGATTTTGAGACTCGTCAACGCACACATGAATAAACCATCCGCCGAACACCGATAGAAACAACGCCGGAAAACTGAATAGCTGCTGGAAGAAAACAGATGCGCTCCTTACTTCGTTATATTTTGCACTCAAAATCAAACACCAAAATGTTTCAATTCTTTGAATAACCTGACTTACTTCTAGAAAATAAAATTGGAATACTTCAGACATCCATGTTGGCTTGTCCTTTCATAAAACTGGAATAAATATTTACCGCTGATAGGTAGGCTGTGGTGGTGCATGAAATCACATCCAAATGAAACTGATGCGACGAATACAGGCCACTTCCCGAGTTATTTAAATGTCATTCAACTTGATTAAAACATTTGCAAACATTTAAAATTGCACCACCATAGGTATTTGTGGTTGCGACGTATGCAATCAAAAATTCCATCTAATCCCTATCTTATTTGCATTAGATGCACAACAGCTTAAATTTAAGTCCCTAAACCAGAGCAGTAGATCATTAGGTAGCTCTGTTTTAATACAAACAGTCCAAATGGTTTTTTTCACATTTCATCTTCTTATTTGCTAAATTGTGCATTTAAAACCTTGTATTTTTAAAGTTGTACATTTAAAAATGTTTTGGTATCTGCCTTTTGGGGAATCCCTTCATTACTAGAATCGTTTGAAGCCTGTTTTCAAGTAAATTTTTTGTAATTCCGTGCGCTTAAACTGTGATTTTTATCAGACCACATTAACCAACACAAATTTTGAACCAAAGAATCAAGAAGACTATCAATGACCCAGAGGCCGTATCTGGAGGAAGTTGACAGATTCGGTTACCTCGCGTGGTCGAAACGAAGTTCAAGATGCAAGTTGTCTCACATCAGTTTTCTCAAGTCACAATGCATCACCCCTACCCTCAAACTCATATTTTAACACCATGAACTAAAGACAAAAATTTCAGAGGGCAGCAATGGAAACGTGGTCACGGGATGTGACGACTGTAACCGTTTGTAAAAAAACATCAAATCTAGAAATGTAGCCAGCACTTGGACCAAATGTGTCAAAAAACACGCCCCACCTCCAGTTGCCCTTGCAGACTGACTATCGATTGAACCCTCTCATTCTGATTGCGCCTGCACAGGCACGCCAAACTGAGCAGCCAAACAACGCTGCTTGTGGTTTTTCACATCAATTCAACAATGAAAACGCAACTGGTGGCTAGCTGGGCAGGAGTCAAGAGTCTTTAGAGGCGGTTGTCTCATCAACCGTCCCGTCAGTGTGGGCTGTGCGTTGTATATACCAAACTGCTGTCGAGTCGTTTCCTCCTTTTTTAATCAGTCAAAATTTGGAAAATCACACGGCTGATGCTTTGTTAACCTGTCTACAAGTATTCTACTTGTCTGAATTTAATTAGCATTGCTGTTGGAAAATTCAGTGCCAAGTTTCTTTATCCCATTACCTAAGAGAAGAAGCCGAATCTCCCGACGAGAGATTTCTTGATCTTCGAGCAGTTCCTGGTCAATTAAAAAACTCCGCAAGCTTGAACGGCGGCATCTTGTCTACAAAGCGGATGCAACAAATAAAGTCACATTTCCCACATTCACATGTCGGTACTCCCTGCTAACGTCGTGATACCTGACTAATACACCAGCCATTCACAAGTAGCATGCCATGCGAAGCTTTGTAAGTAACCTTCCGAAATCCACCGGGGAAGTACACATAAAAACAGTAGTTTGGTTTTCCATTTGATTCAAACGTGGCAAAAATGGCCTTGCAAGTTATTTGGACGCTCCAAGTCTGCACAAAATTCTATTTAACCGTAAACCTAACTCAAACTTCAACAACCGGGTTGCACAAGTAGTCGTTACTTACCACCTTGATGACACTCTCGCGAAAGCATCTTTGAAGAAGCATGCGTTTCCTGAAGATGGAGTGGCAATCCGTTGGAGTCTTCATGTCACCCCAAGTAATATGTCTATTTCATATACCTTAGATATGAAAAGGGAAGACTAGCAGCAGATTTGGTCGCACCAGATTTTGCATCAGCTGCTTGTCGAATTGCATCTCTTCAGATTTTACCGAGGGTGACGTCTCTCTGTACTTGGCTTCTACAACTGTATTTTTCCTCCCACCACCAAAATGAACCAGAACGACCCATGCGACTCTTTTGCCATTTCCATGCGTTTTTTACCTAAGTTGATTTTACTTTAAACTGGGACTCCGAATATCCATTCTGCCACGCATTTAACATTGAAAATTTGTTTGCATTTTAATGATGCTACCCAGAATGCGGTTATTCCTAAAACTTACTAGCAAAATTGGAATGCCTGCATGAGCTACGCTACATTGAGACATAAAGTGGCGGAACCACTACACAGGATAGGAAATATTCTATTTGGCAGCACAATGACCTACCTGACAGACCGTGATAAAAAGCAGATGGGCTCACGCAATTACTTTGTCCCGTAGAGAGTGAGCAAGACGGAAAATATCTTCGTCAAATTTTGCGAAGAATGTCATTGGTCATTCACAATAAACCAATCATGTGTCGCCGCGCCAAGGTTGCTGCTTCCTCTTCCTGACCACATCCTGATAATTAGGGGTATGTGTGTGTGTGTGTGTGTGTGTGTGTGTGTGAAGTCATTCACTTCGTCCCGAGTTAGGAAAGCGATGGATTTCAGGAGCATGAAAAGATGCCTATCTCACATTGCATTGTTGCCTGATTGATGGGAAATCAAGTGATTTGTGGCAGGTTAGCCATTGTGTTTTCACAACACGTTTCAGTTGAGTATTTAGTGAAGCTATTACTCGTTGTTAAAGTCGGCACACAAATTATAAGGGAGTTCGTAGGGGTTCGCGAGTACAAAAAGAAGCTACTTCTCCGATAGTTCATTTTGTGTGTTCAATAACGGCACCAACGTCCGAGTCGCCTTTAATTAACTACGTTTGCATTGCTAGAATATGCGGTTTTTACCAATAAATTTTGAAAATGTCCCCATGCTTGGTACCTGCACTGAAGAAAGTTTTGTTCAGGGGCCACAATTGGTAGGTTGGCGACGATGTAATTTCGCAGCGAATAAATTTCAGTCAAGTCCACATTTTCTATTATACCTAATTCCCCTATCTAAAGACCCTTATTGGTAAGAAACAGGCTGTTATGGTTTCACGCGTGCGAACGTCGGTACAGATGACAATCTGATAATGAGAAATGCGACGCAGTTTCCCATCCAAACTCCCATACTTCTCTGCAGGTTGAAGTAGATGATCTGGGGACCTGTACTGAATTGAAAGAACACTAGTCCTCTGCATTTACCTGTCCCGGCTTTTATTTCCCTGCCTGATTCTTCAAACTTTTAACTATTGGCTGCAATCATTTGTTTAAGCATTTAATTCATCATAAGCCACTACATTGAAAACATGATATTTATCGTGCTATTCAGTTTTTGTGAGATGTGTACTTGTCCAATCCTCTTGGATCATGAGTAATGCGATTTATTTTAATAAAAGCAATTTATTTTTCTATTTGAAGGCGGTTCTTTTTTTGTAATGAACGATCTTATTACTTTTGAAATACTCATCTCAAATGGCCGTTCTTTTTTAAGTGATTAATAACAGCTTTCTTACCGGGTGGATAAAACCGTCAAAATGCAGCCGAGCGTTCTCCTCCAGTCAGTGCTAAACTGACACAGACGAGAAAACTGCTGTTAATTTGTTTTTGACGGCACCTCTTTTGTGGGGTTGTGGGAGTAGTGATTTATCAGAATGAGGTTTAGAAGCGAATTCAACCAGAACTCAGTTTGCTTGAGGCGAGTCGAGTTCATTAAGGCAACTGTTGGCAAGAGCCTGCTTCGGAAACTTGGGCGAAATCACGCGGTAAAAGTGAACACTAACACTTTTGACCCGTAATTTCATTGCATCTTGGACGTGCACACTTCCACCACGTCGCTATCAGATTTTGTTTCAGCTCTGTTCTTACTTCTCATTAAGATTTTTCAAAAGTAAGGTTTTCCTTCCAAAAATTCACAGAATTTCGCGTTGCTTAAATCTGGAAGGAATATTGTTTAAGCATCCTTTACTGCTGCTGCCGCATAGGTTTGAATGATAACAGATAACATCAAGAGCATCACCAACATACCACTGTATTTTATGTCCTCTATTATGGGAAAGTGGCCTGTAAAAGTCACCCGCATTGACGGTGTATGATGAACGTAGGCGTATATAACGTGTCGCGAAGCCCCAAACGAGGGCAATTTATTCTTCCAAGTCTTCCATCGCGTGTACGCAGAAAGTCCAAAATTGCCATTCACGGAAATCCACGAGTGAAGGTTTTGGTGACTCTCGCATGTTTTGCAAACCCTGCTCTCCCACAATTCTCATTACAGAGAAGAATTCAACATCTGAAATTCTGTCTACTGTAGTTCGTTTCTGCTATAATCGCATGGTGCGATATCTGCATACTGATTGGATCAAAGAGAATGAACTCATTCCCTTGCGATGTTTTCGCCTGTATTAATTTTCACAATTCAAATTTTATTCTGGTGTGGAAAAGAGCCACTGACCTTGTAAACAACTGCTTGATGAAAGACG
>UXSR01001103.1:0-11439 GCA_900604375.1 Mesocestoides corti | reverse complement strand
TCATATTAAACACCTGAAAGACGCCATACCTACAGTAGAAATTGAATGCTTTAAAGTTTAGGTTATGTGTTAATGAGGCTGCAATAAATGGAGTCCCTTATGACATCTGACTGCGAATACGTGGGATAGACCGACCTTTCAGGCAGTCAAACTAAATGCTTGTATGAAGATTCATGAATTTCGAGCTCAAAAGCCACTTGGCAAGTGATGCTAACCGAGGCGATCTACCTGCATATAGCTCATTGTAAGCCTAAAATCCTTTGCAGGGCAGATGAGTAAAAGCAGCTCGTCATTTTGAAGTTGAAATTTTATTTGAATCTTTGTTTGTTTGAACCTTAAAACCAGTGAGTGGCGCAAATCGGTTTGGTACTCAAGCAGTGATGAAAAAGTATACATTCCAGTTTATTTGCTATTATGCCTGCAAGGCCACATTTTTTGTAACTACTGCAGATGGTTTTTAAATAATGGACAAAAGGCTTCTTATAAAAGTATTATTAGACAGCCCAGAGTGGCTGCTTGAGTATACTTCAATGCAAATTGTAGCATACTCGCTAAAAATACCAAGTTAGTTTCGTGAACCTCACACGAGCGACATATTAGCTTTGTTAAGGCCTACATCAGATATCAGTTGTAATTAATTAACACCCAACAATTTTTAATTTTAAAAAAAAAAAAGAAAAATATTTGGGCAAACTGCTAAGCTCAAGGCTACACTTTTGAAACGAGTATGCAAGTGGAAGACAAAATCGAGCCCAACACCGCAAGCACAGTATGCCACAAGTAAATAATCAGCGTGGCATTCATTGAGTGGAAGTTGTGTTAGGGTAGCCCACAGCCAATTCGACAATAAAGACGTGGTTAGAGGTTACATAGAGACACGATTAAGCCTATTTGGTGTGATTCGTAATTGGTTCAGCCTTCTAAAAGCGGGTCATCGTTTCCCGGCACGACATGTTCCAAATATATTGACATGAAGGAGAAGTCTGCATGAAGGATAACAAGCCAAGTGATCAGATTTAAAGAATTTTTAACATAAGTAGAGGGGAATGACGGAAAAACTCTCGAAAATTGACAACAATTAAATTTTAGTAGGCATGCCGGTCAACCGATCACTATAAATGGTGGTACAGTTGTAGACGAATCCTAAGTAGTAATAAACACCACAACCCATTAGAACCAAAGTCCATTAAAATTGAACCATGTCGTGTCAATATTACAAACAATAAATCATTTTAGAATGCTTATTGCGAGACCTAGGACTAATATTTTGCCAAATAAATTCTAGTTTTTAATAATAGCTTGAATTCGATTACTCCGCAATGTTGGATGCCACAAGCATTGTCACGAGTCGCATAAATTTAATTCCAGTTAATATGCCCTGTGTCTAATCAAAGAGACCGAAGTTTGATTAAGCCTCCTAAATTTTAAATGCATGCATTATCCTAAACATTGATCTAATTTGATTTTATGGGAATTGGTTTCCGGTAGTCATGGATTCTGTTAAGCCGTCTTCGATATTAATGAAGGAGCCCAGTGGAACGAATGCGGGAGCATATTGTTGCAGTTAACGCTTGTGCGAATTGATTTCACTCGTGAATTTACCTTGTGTGACCTGGTTCGTGATTTTTGTTGGTCAACGAACACATTATTCTTCTGAAGGAGCAGGTGGACATTGTACCTGCTGATGAAGTAGTCAAGGAGTGGGACCTCTCAATTACCAGCATCACTGCCACCTGGAGTTGAGGACAAGGCCTTGATAGTCCAGACGCCTAAACACAATTTCCGCTTGCCTGAGATCTTCTTTTCTCAGTCGTAATGTCTTCGGGAGTGGCGTTAGTGCGTGCGCAGAAATCTCGCGGACTCTTAATGCATTATTCATCAATCCACGGGAACCCTGTGAAGCGCCACAGCAACCAAACGACATTGGTAGTGCTGAAACGTCACTGATTGATGTGGCAATGTCTTTTTTGGTGTTTGACACAGTTGAGAAGATACTAAGAGGAAACGTTGGTGAAATTTCCTTTGTGTCAAGAAGCGGTTGGTAAAAGTTCGCATCGGGCATATAGCGAGATGCGTCTACAGTGACGAAAGCGTAATTCATCGAAGTATTTATGCATGTGTACGAATTAAGAAGAGCGGTCATCATTTGGAGCTCAAGGCAGGACCAAGTCAAATTCTCGAACAGACCCTTTTGGTTAAACGGTCTGAATTCACATCAAAGCAAATCATCACACTGATTTGTGTGACAAGATTGGTATCAAGCTGCGTTTGTCTAATAAACCGTATTTATACTATCCTTAGTGTTGTCGTCGTCGTCGTTGTGCAGGTTCACTACTCCCAAATACGCGGGTGTTTCGATGGCCCACAATCTCCCCCCGCTTTTCCACTCATTTTACAGTAGCGAATCTTCAAATTGTCATTGTCAATAACAGCCTTGTTAGATTAGGGTTCAAGTGATATTCAAATGTGTACGGCACCCGCACGCACATTGATTTCTAGAGGAACATCATCTCAGTTGCTAGAACGTGCTTTCCTACCATCATTATCGGCCAAATACTACTGTGTTCAATTCTCTCGATGAAATGTTTGTCGGCTAGAGTAGCTGGATCAATTTGTAAGAAGTGGAAATTTCCACGATTGACCTCTAGATGTTGAATTCATGCGTGAGATTGTCGTGTGTCTTGCGGCAGTCACTGGTTCGAGGTATTCAATGCCTGATGTCATGAAGGCGAGTTAAACCGGACTTTAGTGTGAGCCTGCAATTTGAAGCGGATGCACAGTGCCTGTGCATGACTTATTCACTTTACGCGTTTGCTTCTATTTGCCTTCTTTGAAACCACTATCATTATTGTATAAAATGTCCTTTTGTTTTTATGATCACTGTAATCTTGTGCGCCTACGTACTCGAAGGCCCAAATGGAAGGCAATTAATTTACCCCATGGTCGTAAAGTCGTTGCCTGCAGTGAGCGTCATAGCAGTACACTGAGTTGCGTTTACTAAAAAGTATCACATTAGCGACCATGTCTTGCGTAGTCAGCAAATCTCCAAAGCTCAATCGTTTGTTCTAGATTAAACATGCTTGTGATCAATTTTGTATATTTATAAGTTCTAGCCAAAGGCTGAGTCATGGTAAAGTGTCTACTAGTTGTTATAATTTCAGTAATTTTTTTTAACCAGAAGTGAGTGCTTTTTTGTTGATCGCAGACAATGATCACCAAGAAAATTCTGGAAAAGCTTGAGGGATGCGAGCCTCCAGCTCTACTTGTCTTGCTTACTGAGTCTGCTCCTTCCAACTTTTTTCTGCAAAACATTGATTCTCGGTGGGTATCCATACGGAAGGGTGTCGAAAACTTGATAACTACGATGGTAAGTATTGTCTAATTCTGAATTTTTGTGTATTCTAGCTTGAGATTGAAATACTCGATTTTGTTTTTACTTCTGTTGCTTAATGCGCAGTCAAAGTATCATCAACACTTATTGCTACCCGCTTTGTTCCGCTTTATCGTCTTTTTTTAATCAGCTCGAGCCAAGTCTGAAGCTCCATACATTCCAAAAATCAACATAAGGCACCATAACGGATGAGTAGCCAATTGGACTGTCAAAAGTACTTTTCATCAAAAGTATCATTATCTTATGTTGTCTATTTGCGATCATGCACTTTTACTTAGTTTTAATTCCACTTTCAGGTTACCAATCCAACGCCCCTTGGTCTTGTTAAAACTCAGAATGTGCTTACTTGTTGGAAGAGATGTCTCAAGGCACTACACAAGACCAAGGAAAATCTAGAACTGTCTCCCTCGCGGTTACTCGTGGTATGGTCAAGTTACATGCTCCATGATTAGATTTTATAGGAACTCCATCAACTCCTTGCCCATGCTCTTGACAACGGTAATACCATTTGCGCCAATTACTTAACTTTTCGACAGGGCTGCCTTCAAGTCTCGCCTACAGCCTAATCAGGTTGCTTCATAAGTCTGTCGAAGTACTTTTCTATGATGAGTGGAGTTTTGCTCTCAGGCCGTCCACTTCTTGTGCGGCCGACGACCACTTACGTGCAGGAGTCCTTTCACTAGTCAGCAACATAGATTTGGCGAGTTGGAGTAGGAGCGTCCACGAGGACAACTTGTTCGATTTCGGCCCACGATGCTACCGGCTACTTGTGTACACGATCACCCGTCTTGCATTTGCACTAGGTGAATCGACGTTCCTTTTAACAAATCTCAATGATCGCTCTGTGGATCGGTGGTCTATGCATGTATTTATTTTTAGAATTTGTTAAGGTCTAACTCCTTCTAACAGTTAAGGAATTGTTTTTCCATATAGACTTCAATGAGCCTCGACTTATGAATTACCTCAACCTTCCAGATCTCGACCTAATTGGTATATTTCAATCTGATGACGTACTGCTCTTCCGTATGCTACTCACTCTCTTGCTAATTGAAAATAATTTTATTAAAGACGGGTATGTCCTTCTTGGTGCTGTTTGTGTTCTCGATAGCTAGTTGATATGTGTTGTTCTTTAATTCAAAACCACTTATGGCAAATCTGAGGAAGGGACGTTAATTGAGCTAACGTGTTTTTAGAGTGTGCAAAGTTGGCTATGTGATGTCTCTTGATTTATGTTTTTTTATTTTTTGAAGAGCCCCAAATGAACTCTCTGGTCTTTGCTTTAGTAATTTCGCAAACGCATCTCCGAAAACTAGGATGCAATAGGGTTCTTTAGCCATGGAGGCAGTGATACTTTTAAAATATAATCAATTATGTGGACTGGTACTCTAAATTATGCGTGTACAGAAATCTCGTTTTGTATTAATATATCTCGGGTTTATAATGCCGCATTTTAACATCGGTTCAAATTCTCCCATTTGGTTCGTAGTTGGATTTAAATTTCGTAATAATATGTAGTTTCGATTAACATGAACATTGCCCATTCTATTTAGGTGTTAATCTGGTGTCCTCTGTCCTCTTTAGGCGGCCTAGCGAAATTCATCTTCCATCCGCTCATCACCTCTTCACGCGTTTGCTTGAGTCGATTGATTTCGATCGGTATACCCTAATTGATTGGCTTGTTTCACCCGAAACGGACTTTCTTGCGTACCTCTTTGCTTATTCCAAGCGTGTTTGTGCCACCGATCAGCGACGTTGGTGCCTTCCCGTAAATTGGCATCAGAAGCCACGTGTGGTCGAACTCCTGAACTGCCTTGTTGAGAGCCTTAAAAAACTCCAGTCAGCTGGAGCCTTACCATTCTCAGCTGATTTACTGGTTGACCGACTTGCCAGGGCAATAAAAGTTCTCATTCTATGATCTTGAAAACAGCTAAGAAAACTAGTTTTCTTGCTTTTGTCAAGTGATGTCTAAAGGTGACGGGGTGATAGCGGTAGTTCTACATGGTAGGAATTGGCATAACTAAATTACCACATAGAAGACTGAATTGTTTAGATTAATTCGCCAGTAATCAGCGTCGGTGTAAAGTGCCCCGTGCGTCAACCTAAGAAGCCCATATGTGTGGAAGTGGTGCAATAATTTACCTACACGACTAATGGCCTTAATTTATAAAATCAAGCCCTAGTCGTATTTAATGAAGGAACCTTTTAGCAGTCCAAGGGCCCCGCGGGCTTTCAGGCTGCCATAAACACATGCTCAGGGTACTTGACCCTAATGGGCGTCCTGTATGAAAATCAACCTGCTGCCTTCCTATATAAGTCACCTTGGTAATTCGTTGTGTGGGCTTGTCAATTCAATTTTTTCGATTTTTGATTAATAGTGTAATACATTAACGGTGCTAAGTACTCAATTTGTGAAGAAAACAAACAATGATATCAGTAATTTAGTAGCATCATTATATGTACTTTCAGTTTTGTTTTAAATGGTTGTATTTTCACTTAGCGCTCTTGTCTAACGTTGTTGACGTGAATTTCTGGGTTCCTTATTCCTTCTGCCAACAAGAGAAGAAACTAAACCGTAAGTAAATCGTAAAACATCTTTAAGGTTGTTTGGTATTCCTTTCCTGTTCAGAACCAGCTTAGGAGTATCTATTGGTTGTCAATTTTGCCCCCTAATCTTACATATTAGTTTATTTTTTTCATCGTTTTTTGGCTCGCATTACCTGCTTCTCATTATCGACGTATTTTTATGCTTATTTGGGGTGACACCGTCTCACCCTCATACCTGCAATTCAGTGCCTGTAACCATTGTGTTCTAATCATTGTGAGGATTTCTCCATTAGCAAACTGAACCAGCCTTTCGTGTTTACATTGAAGTAGTCTGCACAATCCATGGTGGTGGTTATTTCAGCAGAATCTAAAATTTGTGGGTGAAATCTAGAATTTCAAGTTCACTCATTTCACTGCTAAATCTAATTTACTCTAACTTTACACATGATGTCCTGCAAGTAAAGTCGCGCGCCAAAATTATGATCCTTTTTTAGGAAATGGGTGCATATATTTCTCGTGTTTTTGATCGCCTATTCGGAAAAAGAGAGATGCGGATTCTAATGGTCGGTCTTGACGCAGCCGGGAAGACTACTATTCTCTACAAGCTAAAACTGGGAGAGATTGTAACGACCATCCCGACCATCGGCTTTAATGTTGAAACAGTGGAATACAAAAATGTCAACTTTACTGTTTGGGACGTTGGTGGGCAGGATAAGATCCGACCTCTTTGGCGCCACTATTTCCAGAACACTCAGGGTAATGTGGTTGTGTTTATCTCCATTTCCTAATTAAGGCCTGATTTTTGTGGTCGACAGTAATGATCGTGAACGTTTGCCTGAAGCCAGGAACGAGCTCAATCGTATGCTTAGCGAAGACGAATTGCGTGATGCAGTGCTTCTGGTATTTGCCAACAAACAGGTATTTTACTGATTATTTCTAAGTGTCCGTACATAGGATCTTCCTAACGCCTGCCCCGCTAGTGAGATGACTCAGAAACTTGGTTTGAATTCGCTTAAAAATCGGAAGTGGTACATTCAAGCAACCTGCGCTACCACTGGGACCGGACTTTACGAGGGCTTGGATTGGATGTCGACAACCTTGGCGGATAAAAGTCGATGAGTGATTATCGTTGCTCTTTTCTTTCGCCATTACGCACCTCCGTCAGACTTTCATTTTACCTTGTGTTTTTTGCACCTGAATGGTTTTGCTTGAATACATCAACACTTCTGCCCCTAGTCCTCGTTCTCATCCTAGTGGGTTCGGTGTGTTTTTCACATCCGCCCGGTTCCTTCAATGTACTTATAAGCACTCGTTCCCACAATGACCCAATTTCTGCCCCTTCATTCTAAGTACTTGTTGTTGCTCATTCCGATCTTAGCAAAGTCATTCACATTAAACAACTGGTAAGGCTAATCTTTTTGTCGGTGATCGTTATGTTTACAGTTGTTTTGCCACCTTGAATGCTCTTACCGCTTTGTACTAATGGTGACTTTTGAATATTAAAATTATAATGTGCGGTTCCTTAAGTGTTGCCATTGCGCTCTGTTTAAGTGGGGCTTAGGCATTTTGCTAATGTGTCGTCATACTTCTGGAGTTAGGACCGTAGTGGAGTTTCGATAATCTAATGCGTTGTTTTACTAAGGCTTCATCCCTGTCGGTCGTGCCACTCTTGATGCGAACGTGATGCAACCGCATCAGAAGCTATTAGAGGTGTGTGCCTCGACGGATGAAAACGGTAACTATACGCGCGTCAGTGAAATCAGCTTGTGCGTGCCAATCCGAATCGCAGTCATGTGGAATCTGTTTCATGAAGGTAGAATGACGCTTCTAACTTAATGTCCCATGGGCTTCGTAACAGGTAAACTTGGCCCTTGGTGCTTCCAGAGAAATTCCTCCGGCCGACCATTGAATGTGGGTTCTTCAAAAATTACCATGATGGGGCTGTAGAGACCGTTGGCCCAGTCGTTATAATCAAATTCAGGAGTGTGGAAGATGCTCCGGGGAGGATTATATAGCTAGAACTTATTTTAATTACATGGAGCCAATATGAAACTGACCAGAGGCTGGTTTGAGATTTATTATTAGCCTGTCTGACTTGGCCTTTCTCTTCCTGCGCCCCACGGTGTGGAATAAATGTGTGTGTACATCAGGTTTTGATAGCAATCAAATAGTTTACGAACCCTTAGTTGAAGAAGAATCTATGACATGATTAAACTCAGGGCAGATGTTTTAAAATTATGTCCTGTAAATTAGCATATGCAGGTTAAAAGCAATCAATGGGCAAATTTGTGGCTGAAAAGTTTTCTTTGCATTTGAAAAATTGGGTGCTTGTTTTTACTGTCAGCGTGTCGAATTAGCTTTGTAGTGACTTTCAAAGTTATAACGACGCCATGCCTGAATTTATTGCTTTATTGAAAACGGTTATGCTTACATGATTCATTTCACACAGGTTGTGTGTCTGCAACTTGACTGGACAGGGTACGCTGAATAAGAGTGAGCTACAATTTTATGACTGCTACAATTTTACGCCTGGTTATTTTGGTAGGGATATGCCGAATTTAAGATGTTGGTTGCTGTTGCTTTAGTAATTCACAGGAGTTAAGTTTTAGGCATAGAGCACTCTGCCTCCGGCTGATTATAACACGCGATAAATGCCAATGGATAGGTGAGTTTTCATATTTTGGGTCGGACGTTTCAAACCTATAACAATGCGGTCCAGGTGTTCACTTTTTCCTAATCCCTGGTCCCGCTAGGCTGTCGTGTTTTCATCCCCCGAATGCGTTGAAATCAGTTGACTTTGCAGGTTAACCACTCACTTGAATTTGACATCAGTTTTCAAGGATTCAAGGAACACAAAATTGAGTTGCACATGCAAAGAGCAATCCTTTTGTTGGTTCGTTGATCATAAACTGTTAACGTAAAGTCATGCAACAAGGGATGCGATAGGTAGAAATTTGCCACTAAATCACAGGCGGAAACACTCAAAAGCAACCATGGAGTGTAAAAAATGACTTCTGATAGTAACCAAGCATGAATAGGAAGATTGAGCAAAGTTACCGTTAAAATAAGTTTTAAATTTGGTTAAATTTCGGTGTTGAGTTATCCTTGATCAGGGCAGAAAAAAATGGATGACGTGGCTAACATAACTGGCTTCTCGATTTTTATACCCTGCGCGAAGGTTTGCGAATTGAGCTCGTGTGAAGCTAGAAGCGTACGCTAGGCAATGTCGATTACTGGAATGATGGATTACTACGGGGTCATACTCAGTGACCTGAAAACAATAATTTAGTGCTGCGGTCGGTCACGAGGTTCGGCTGGTCACCTCCTTCTAGTTAATGGAAGCTACTGCAGAACATCTTTTACCATGATTCTTGCAAGTACTCTACTTAATAACAATTGACGTCGTCCAACGGTCAACACACTTCATACTAGCAGTCTATGCAAAACGCAAAGTACTTAAACATTTTATATCGCAAAATTCGACGAACGACCGTGAAGATTATTTCGGGTTTCGAAGTTAACATGTGCAGAGGCTATCTACGAAAATGACGTTCTGGAAGGTCTGTTGCTATCAGCTCCATGAAGGTTAAAGCAGGCTTCATTAGGTATACCGGTATAATTGATTTCGAAGTTCATTATGCTATAGATGTCATCCAAATTGAGGTGGTTTTTGTGTAAGATCAAACTTATCAATTGTTTTGGTTGGATAAAGCTGGGTTTACTTGATTGGGATTTCAGCCCACACGGTTCATCGCTTACATACCGTTGAATGGCTTCGGCCAATTGTTAATTTTGACCTTTATTGTTGATGTTTTAACTGTCATGACTTGAGAATGCCAAAACACCCTGGAATCTATATTTTTCATGACAGAAAGCGATTTTCTAGGTGGTTCAGCTCTGTTATGCTTGTCCCCTTAAACGTTGTCTATAAACCAACTTGGTGTTCTTGATGGTTGCGTTCCACTGATCGTTGAGTATTAAGCTTGCAAAGCTCAACCAGTCTTTTCATTCCGAGAATGCAATGCACTGTAAATGGTACATCGACTGCTTTACAACGTAGGAAGCAAGGAACAATAAGCTGTTTCAGCCCTTGTAGAGTTCAGTCAGTTTGCGCCACTGTAAGTGCAGAGCGCGTTATTTACAATGATTGGTTAGTTCACTGATATTAGATGCCAAATAGGTTCCAGCGTGGAGGCTCTTATTCCTTCCATGAATTACCCTAAATAAGTATTTGTTAGGTTAGAAAATCAAAGTTTGCTGGTTAACAGTTATTTAATCTCTACGAGGGTGATTTTGAAAGAATTGGAGAAAAATTTTAAGCTAAAACCTTAGCTATAGATTCTTTCCCTCTTATAATCATCGTCAATCTTTCTTGTTTTGCTTAATCTGATTTGAAGGAGCGGCACTACACAATTAAATCAAGATTTGTTCACAACTAGGACTCGAGGTACATCCGTCAAACTTAGTTGCTCGATCAAACCGCTAGCCTTTTAGACCAGAAGGTGACTTCGGGTCGCGGATGGCAAATCAAACCCATGTTTGAACAAATCCTAAACCTGTATAATATTGTGCCTTACTGCCAACCAAGTCCTACACCCTCACTAACTTGTATCTCATTAACTGAGACAAATTGTGTTGTGTAGAAAAATGTCACTGCAACAAGGTAAGCTGAAGTTAAGTAGAAAAACCAACCACGATGCCGAAACAGCACTGTATTAACGGTTTCCCAGTCACTTTCCTTCATTGCTTTTAAATGGTAATATCGAGTTACTAAGCCCACAAATGCTCACTTAAATGTTCTGTATCATTTAATTCAAGTCAGAGCTCCAACATTTCCTGTTCTGGGCAGCAACGTTCCTGCGACAAAAAGTGATAGGTGATCCTAAATTCCTCCCAAGGCTTGTCTCGATGCTTTTCAACATTCCAAAGTATTAGTTTTCTTCTGACGGTCGCCAAATCCTGAAGACATTCATCGACGATAGATTAGTGAAATTCCCAATTATTAATCAGATTATTTCTGCTAATACTCTATTCTTAAGGATTTGACATAATTCACTAGCATTAGATACTAATACGCAAAACAAATCGTAATAAAATGCAAGGAAATTAAATTCATTTATCAAGGTTTGACTGTGAGTATAATTGATTCGATGGTCTGTGTGTGCATTACTCACACACCGTGTTTAAGTTTAATTACGTGGTCACAGGTTCTGAATTGCTGGCTAAGAGAAATATTATCGTGTTTCTAATCCATGATGATTTAAAGGTGTGAGAAAGCCGGCAAATAAAAGATTTTTTTTGCCAGCACCACTGCTTCTGAGTATAGCAAGGGCAAAGGCACTTAGCTTGTTAACCAATCTTTAAACCACAATAACCGACGGAATGCATTTTACGTTTCGACAGAACGTCATCCACTGAATGCTAGCATCCCTCAAGCTTTTCCAGAATTTTCTTGGTGATCATTGTCTGCGATCAACAAAAAAGCACTCACTTCTGGTTAAAAA
>UXSR01001102.1:0-11455 GCA_900604375.1 Mesocestoides corti | reverse complement strand
ACGCAGCATGCACACCAGACTCGGCCCCCCCACACCACCACTTGTTCCGGCCAATGAAGCAGCACCTCGCCGTGGTGGTTAAACAGTTCAGGACGTCGACGGCTTTATTGTCTCGATGCCTGCAAATTTCATTCCCTACGGCATTCGAACGCTACCTCAGAGATGGTGCAAGATCATAGAAAACGATGGACAATGTTGCCAAGATTAGGTTCGTTGTTCTCCATTTTGTATAGTAAATAAATTTGCTGAAGAGTCCGTAAAAATTAAGTCATACACCAAATAAAAAAAGTAAAATTTCACAAAGGGGTTTAAGACTAGCAGTGAATACACGGATACAGGGTCCTGTACTTGAGTAATTCGGCGCAAGCGAGGCAGAGAAACTTAGGGGGCGGGGGGAAAACGCAAGCAAAGGAAAAGACCAAGTCAAACCTACAGTGAAGCCTGAATAGGGGAGCCACGAGGTTACAAAAGCGGGCGAGTTGGAGCAGAGGCGGAGGATTGTCGAGGAACGATGTGAATATGAGCTCCAGGACGGGAACCAAACGAAGAATCAGGTGATCATAGTAGACGGGTTGACAGGGGTATCGCCGGAGGACT
The DNA here is from genome assembly GCA_900604375.1 of Mesocestoides corti. Lineage (NCBI taxonomy): Eukaryota > Metazoa > Platyhelminthes > Cestoda > Cyclophyllidea > Mesocestoididae > Mesocestoides > Mesocestoides corti. The sequence goes on along the minus strand of UXSR01001102.1, from coordinate 10,858 downwards.
GTCGACGACCCAGAAGAGTCGGCAGGAGGACGATTAATCGCCTGTTTCTCGGGCAAGATTTCGTGAAGGCGCTTTAGTAATTTTGGCCAACGGTGGCTTGAGATGATTTCTGGTGAATTAGGGGCCTGCAAATGGTTTTTTTTTGTAAAAACAAAGTGAAAAGAATGCGTTATTAACATCGACTACGAAAACTGGTAAATGAGTTAATCAAAGTTGGACGTAGAGATTTATCGGAAAACCGAGGTCAATGCTAACGAGGCAGGAGTAGCCACGGAGAGCGTCTTGTAGGTGACTAACCATGATGGAACCAAAACTTATCATTGAGCAAAGGAACATGCTTATTGCATTACTGCATAAGTGCCCAAAACTACACAGAGTAAAAAGTTGGCCATTTTGGTGGTGGCAGCAAATAGTTATGACTACACGAGCTTTTCTATCCAGTTTACTAAAACTAAAAAAGTAGAAAAAATCGTGACTCTAAGCACCTTAAATAAGTTTTAACCACGCGTTAAAAGCGTGAATACTTGAAATTAACTTAAGTTGAGAAGATTTAGCAGATTGAAACCTCGTGTAATTGGCCGGTGGCTTCTATGTTCAAAAGAACAGACAGAACCAAAGGCAACTCGACTCACAGGTTAGCTAGTTCAGTCGTGATTCTAAACGTGATATGCCGGACGAAAAACGGGGTAAATCGGGCAGTAAAACGAAGGACAAGGACAAAGGGGGCTGTTTGACCTCGTGAAACACGTGTTCCACTGCATGGCAGGATCACCTGTAGCTGGGAACTTACGAAATTAGCGACTGCATTGATGGCTTCGACGAGTTGAGGGCATTGAGTAAAGAGGAAGATTGCTATGCTGTGGGCTGCGGCCACGTCAACTGGCGATTGGTTCGAACGAACAAACTAAAACAAAGGAAACAAACTGCAACCATTCGGTCTGCTTTCGCATCAACCTCTGATTTTCAAAATTACCAAATTACTAGTGTGCATAATCACTTTCTTGTAGTTATACAGGGGTACAAAAAATCATCCTAGTGACAGAACACGACACAACCGAACCTATAATCATGAGAACAAAATTAGAGTGTGTGAAGCGACAAAAAAGAAAAAAAAACTAATCCATTTATTTGACACGTCTCAACATGGAATCACCCTTTGGAAGTCAAATCGAGATCCGATTCTTCGAAAAATGAGGGTTTGGGGTGTTGGATAGTGTTCTGTGTTTAGAATACACAGCAGACGATAATTATTTTGAGTGACTGCGTCTTTTGGTGACATTAGGCAACTCTGCAATTCCTTTTGTGATTCTGCTTAACAAGGAATGTCCGCATTGAGAACTTGACAAAACTTTATTGTGAAATGATAAGAAAGAAGGGAATCACAGCGAAAAGTATTATCTCTTTAGAGGTAGGAGCTTGTCTCCTATATTTCTTGCTCAGTATTAATTATATAAACTAAAACTACTAAAGTTGCAGCCAGTGGTTGCGGCTGGGGTTTTGTGCAAACGATAACTCCCAATGATAGTTATAAAGGCCTACGCAGACTGAAGCTTTGATCGACCCACAGAGTGCTTTTGTTTTGATTTATCGCGAAATTTGAGATGACGGCTTAGCAGGTTGGTTTAACACTTGTTGAAACTATAAAGCAGACATTCAAACTTACAAGGTACAAGAGAAGACGGTCCATTGTAATGATATGGTATTGCACACAAAACGTTAGAAGAGCAGAAAGTAACTAAAGCGGAAGAAAAATCGGGCAATGCTGATGGGGCGTTGTGTGTGGCATTGAGTGCACAAGAGAAGGGAGCAAATCGGGCGTCTACTCACCGCACTGGGTGTCGGGAGGTGGGCGGGTGGGCACAGGCCTCGTCGGTCGAGTTCCTCGAACTTGCAGATCGCCGCAATGAGGTATTCACAAAGAACCTTCAACTGAGCATTCACCGTTGCCGGTGACAACTGTAAAATGTTGCTAAAGAAGAAGTGGAGGTGTATGCACCAACGGTGGCTGGGCCATAAAACGCCCACAGCAGACACAGAATGGTGGTGTGGTTTGACGGTTTCAGGGCCAAGTAAAAAATTGTGCTTTAAATTGCTCACTCCCATGCAAATGAGTGTGGCAGGAATTAGAAGATCCACGTTAAATATGAGCTTAGAGTGTCTAATGGACTCACTTGATGAGAGCCCATGGAAGCCCCGAGTGACCGTTGAGAATAGCGGTGATGATAACGCTGCGTGCAAAGAGATGGGGTGTGTGTGAAAACGCAACAGAAAAAGCGACCAATGGCGCTAAGAGAGAACTTACCAGAAACACCGTTCACCCTGAAGAGACAGCTCATCCCAGGCTATTTCTCCACCTTAAGGAATGAAATACCGCAAGATAGCATACGGGGGCGAAACGAAACTTTTATACCCAAGTAGGCTGAACTAATTTCCATCGCCCATCGAACCGCAAAGGGCTGGAAATTAATCCTAGGGTCTATATATGTGCAGGAAGGGAGCCACACAAGCAAGCAGCATAATCCATACCTGCTTCAGGGACCAAGGATTTGAAGAGTTCGTAGACGGAGATGAGAAGACGATCACGCAGAGACGCGTAGTTCTCCGGTTCACCATCGCCTGCTGCAGGTTCGAGGGACTCGAAGATGGGCGCCTGAGCCAACGCAGAGGAGCCGTCCGGCGGAAGGACGGTTTCGTTGGCGCAGAAGCCGAAGAACGACGTGGTTCCGAAGCTCGACGAGGGAAGCAGATCGGTGAGACGACGCGAGATGATGGACGGCAGGAGGAGGCGAGCAGTGTCCACGCCGAAAACGGCCCTCGTCTCGGTGCGAACAGTCATCAACTGTTGCTCGATGATGCAACGAACACTGCCGACATCCAGGAGATCTAAAGGCACCCACAAACGGCTATGGAGACAGTGCACGCGACGGATTCAAACAACACATGACAAAGGGCAGCTTTGGGCAAAGTAAAAGTTCATTTCAAATTTGACACAAAACTAGCCAGGAATATGTAGTATGCCACCCAACGAAAGCCTATGAGGATAAACGAGTAGACTGCGGCATACCAAAAGCAGAGACAGCTTGAAGCGTCGAAAGCAAGATGACGCGAGAGGTCACTTCACGGGGATGGATCAGGTGCTGGGACTTCAGCGCGGGTGGAGAGGGGCTGGTGTCGTTTGGCATCGACTTCGACATCGTGTACAATATGCAGTCGGGCGTCAGGATGCGACGAGAGAATCGAACAATGGTCCAGTCGAGTCTAAACAAAAACAACAACAGAGAAAGCTGATAGCACGACTGAGCATTGCTAAAAAGGTCCATCTGTCCCTTGGTCATTGACACCTCATCTGTGTGATGAACTGTTCAGAAAACCTAAGCTTGTGTATGGCAGACAGACACAGCCGCATAACTGCTTGCTGTGCCTTTGTTTTTTCCTGACCAATAATAAATCAAACAAATCAGTATTTCAACATTACTTCATTCAACGAGAATTGATGCAGATAAATGCTTGTAGGCTTGTAAACGAAGTCAACCAGTGAATGGTCCAATCCAGGAAATTGCCATCTAATTGACGAGGTATCACAAAAAGCGGGCTAATTTCAGCATTATTGAGCAGGAAGACAACGTCTTGTGGGTACTGAATAGTGCAACGAATCAGATGGCTGAACATTGAATTCGAGAATTTCAAAGTTACCACCACAGAATTTGCTGTAACCGACGAAACGACACAACTTAGACTTCTAGAAAAAGCGAGCTACAGCCGCGACAGACAGGCATGAAATAGATCTGTAGTGAAGTGTATTGATTCACGCCAGCTAATCTGATTGCTCCAATCTGAGACACACTGTCCCCCAGTTCGGTCACGGGGAACCGTCTGCTTCTACAGACTTCGGTGCATGTGAGGCCTCCCTTTCTGACAGTTCAGTTACTTGTGCGTTAACTAGTCCACCCACACTATTGGTCAACAACTACATTAGGGGTGCATTGCTGCGAGCGCACGCACTCATACAACACAACTTCGCTGAGCTGTCTAGCAAGCGACCGTGTCTCCGCCGTCTCCGGGTCTTCTGCTTGTCTTCTCGGGTATGTGAGTAGCGTAAACGAGTCAATTCTAATCAACAGCGCACAAAAATGAAGAATTTGCCTACGTGTAAACGAGCTCCTGGGACTCCAGCTCAACTTTGTGAAAGAGATCGTCGCGGTAGCTGAGGCGATGCTCCGCAGGCAGGGCCTCAACCAGCCGATGGCCGAGCAGGTCGAACCAGAACGTGAAGGCGTAGAAATCGTCATTGTTGGGCATGGATTTGGGAAGTTCTGTAGCCTCGGGTCCGGCCACCTCGTCGTGGTACAATGGAATGTCAACCTGGCCCTTTATTTGCAGCATTCGTTTGTAGATTTCTGAAATAAAGATGAGAGACCGCAAGTGTTGAGTTTTAGAGCTATGACGCTTCGATAGATCCCTCTCTATAAGCTCACGGTTACGGAAAAACTTGTGTGATTTTTGGTGATTTTGATAAGCACAAAATCCCGTTTAAAGTACTCGAATTTTGACCTCTGACCACTGGCTCAAGTGTGGTGCCTTGCTTATTTCTGTGAACATTTCCACAGCGCAAGGTGACAGGGACGCAAATGATTGCCCCTTTGTTGAAATTAAAAGAGAAAGGACAACATGAATTTGAGCCAATTGTCCCACACTTGGCCCAGTGTCAAAGGGTTGGGGGTTGGCACTCAAAAGCATTTTTATCACCATTTTCGTGTGCTTTGTTTGGAAAGCAAATTATTTATACTTCAAGATAAACAGTAATGGCTTACTCGATTATTTAGTTGTTTTTTTACTTCTGGCATTTTGACATAGCTTTGCTTTTAACTTGAGATCATGGTAACGAAGCCATGGACGCGGTCAACTGAGATGCCATTACCAAGCTAGCGGTAGAGGGAGAATATTTGGCCAAATGTAAGAGGGGCAAAAACGAGTACCCCGGGACTTGGATTGACAAATACTTCGAAACAAAAAGACCAAACTTCTGGCCAAACGAAGTCAGTAAATTGGTGAGACCGCGGGAGGAAGTCGTGAATAATGGCACAAGTGATTGGTATGTCCACGTGGTTATTGAAATTTCTTTACGAATAACATGCACCAATCCAAAACCAGGGAATCGATAAGGCAATGCCATGGCCAGAGTTAACGGGAAAATCAACAGGAATCGAAATCCATTGGCTGTGCTGACTTTTTTCCAGGAGGTCAACAAGAAGAAACCCAAACTTTGTGAGGATTCATTGGTGAGCGATATTTAACTGTCGAATGTAAGAACCTTGTTTGAAAATGTGCGCTCAAATTTGGTTTTCATCTGTTACTTTGAAAAAGATAAATGACGTGTTTCGATAAATATGTCGAAATTGGATTTCGCTGTGTCCGGACTACGGAACCACAAAGAAGAGTGACTCACGAAGGATGGGGATGATGAGATTCTTCTCCACTTGGTAGGAAAGGAAGCGACTGAAGGTCTCCAATGTGGCAGGAGACGTGAGACACGCCGTCCCGGGCTCAGGGCAGGGTGGTTTCGTCATTTCGTTTAACTTCTGTCGCATTTCATTGCAAAAGCTGAAACAGACGGTGGCAGGGTGGTTATCATTTTGGGTACAACTTGTCGATTCAGTGACCTACATACTGCCAACCCCAGGTCTAGGCTTGTGGCTTTTCTGCATTGGAAGACAACGAAGGTCTTATTTTTAAGAATTCAATGTACCTTTGTGCAGCAAAATTCAACTTAGTAAGTAGAAATATTACACACAGTGAGGCGAAGAGAAGGAATCGACACCCATGGGAATCGCATAATTTATGAGAAGTGAAACCTAGATGAAGAACCGGTTAACCGAGTTTTTTTTTAAAAAGACACTGTTAAATCTTAACAAGACCACGCGACGATTAAATGTGCACTTAAATATGGTCTGTTTGAATTGAAGATCCTGTCAAAATTAGATGGACTCATCAAATGTAGATCCTTCCACGTAAAGGAAACAGATAGACTTCTAAGACTGGATTAGACAATTCCAGAGTTACAACTCCGGGTTTCTCCGTGAGTAGCTCTGGAGGATGAAGTCCTCTAACCAACCCTCAACAAACATAACATATACGCCACTCAAAAACGCCGACAACTCAAAATCGTATGGACTCTTGACTCAAGACTGGGAAAGCGATAAGAGCAATGCAAACTCCACCAAACGTACATCATCTGGAGGTGAACTGACATCTTGCGAATGAGGCGGTGCGAGAGAGGTTTCAGGCGGCCAGCTCCACTCAATCCGTAGGGCAGCGTGAAGGTCCCGTTGTTGAGTGGGAGACCTCCGCCGATTCCCGGAACGTGCTCGTTGTTTGGCAACCAAAATGCGTTCACCACACTCCGGGTGATCTTCTGCGAGTTTTCGTTCGGTGAGTCTGCAAATCGGGGGAATCGGTTGGTCATGGTCATCATGGAATGAACGACATTAGGGCGCGCGATTCTTAGCGGCCAGAACAAGTGACACAGGAGAATATGGGTGTGCTAAGTGGAATCTCCTCTTTAAGATGAGCGCATCGCGATAAATTTGAAGTAAAATCCCTTTGAACAAGCCAAAATCCGCCATTTGATTTGCAAGAGCCTGACCTATATACGAGATGCTCCCAATAAATTCAAATAATGAAAACCCCAATTCTATAACCATTGACCTCGGTTAGGAAAATCATAACATGTAATTTTGTCCTGTAGTCTCGGATTGGTTCAAGAGAATACTAATTGAGGGATAGTCAGAGCCGACAACTGACAATGTGAATTGGGCAGTGGTTTAAAAGACGCATCGACCGCATATTTGGTTGAGAAAACATAGGTATGCATAAGAGCCATGGATTATGCAAGTTCTTGAGCAAACAAGATGGCCAATTCTGAAGCTAAATTAGGTCAAACGAAGACATTGACCAACCACAGAACACAAACCCGATAACGGCTATCCCAGGATAATGCAGGACGCCGCTAATCGGACCCCACAGATTCGTAGTCGAAAATGGTAGTCAAAGCTAGATTCTTTAGCGAAAAACAAGAGACCTTGATTTGAGATTTAAGTGCAATAAATTAGAACAGCTGAGAGCACTTTCATCCTACATGTGTTCAAGGTAACGATGAACTCCAACCACGACATCCGCTCTACGGACGCCGACGACTGCGAATCAGGTGCAGTGTCTCCAGACTCTGTGAGGCTGGAATTGTCCTGGCCACAGGCGTCTTTGAGCTGCTCCAACCAATCAGAAATCTGCAACTGAAGGGGGTAGAGGAGGGGAGGCATGGGGCGGGGCAGGTGGCCGTCCTTGACGCAGCCTCCGGTAGACCCGACTCCCGACTGGCCCCGAACGGTTGTCTCGTCCGCACTGTTCATCTGCAGCACCACCTCCCAGGCGCACACGACTGCCGCGACCAGGTGCGTCAGGTCCTCGTCTTGCGTCAACTTTGGCTTTTTCGCAGCTGAAAAGGGAAAAAGTGGAAGAAAATGATGTTTTCCCATAAAACTAGTGCCCAAGTAAACGTTAACGGAGTTGTCTAGTGGCCACTGAGTAGTCGAAGCTAAATATTTCGTAAAACCCAATGAATAGTCATCAGTTGCGAAGATGGAGGGAGCTTCGAGGCTGGCGGATTTGTCGTCCAAGTGACGGCTCTCAACACTGGAATATCACACAAAACTGACAGAGACCTATCAGGCCCCTGAATCGACTTGAAGACCATGAACGTTTACGTCAATTCTGTTGAAAGCATTAAAAGTGTGTTCGGATCCCATGGCAAGACAGCTATCCGCTAAGAGCCCAATAGAAGGGCGGATAGTGGCGTTTGTGTGGGTGCTGATGCACTGATGCACTAAACTAACACGCTGAAGTGCTGGTAAATGCACTTGCCAAATAAAAAAACAGCTTTTCGCAAACCCGACGCTTTTTTGCGGGTCCCTGAAATGGTGTGTAAGAAGCTCAGGCTGAAATCCATTCCAGACAAACACTAAAACAACGCTAGAAACGCCAACAACTCACGAATCGGACCATCCTCACCGGCCTCTAAGTCCTCATCATCACTGCTGTCGCTGCTACTGGTGTAGTCGCAGACGGCGTCGATGGCTGCGGTGCCGTGCGACGTCTGGTCGCGCGAAGAGCCGCCTTGATCTTCCTCCGCGGAGTCAGTGTCTGGGACTCCGAAGAGCCTGTCTGGGGAGAAGATGATGAACCGCCTGTCGGGGTCTTTGGCCATTGTTTCCAAGGTGTCCAGGGTGATGAGATCGCCCCTCCTAATCCAACACTCGGTATCTTCCTTTTCCAGCTTCTTGAGACGCCCCATCGCGGCGTTGTCTAACTCGTCGGATTCGGGGAAAAGGTGGTCGTAGAGACGCAAACAGGAGACGAAATCGGACAACTACATGGTGAAGCAACGATTGCGAGCTACAATTAATTACTCCCTTAGTTTTGTACCGTCCCTCAGACTACGCGACCAAAACACATCACACCCGTGTCCCTTGTAAACACAACTGCAATCGGCACAAATTACCACACTCTAGATTTGTCAAACACTGACACCATAATGGACTAGTTATTAAAATTTGGCTTAAATTAGATGCCAGTACGGCCTGCATGAATCGACATAAAACTGGAGCCCGTCCAGGTGTGAATAAGCAGCCCCTTTTCAGGGCCCATACACCGAAGTCATAGGGAAGTTAAGTAACGAACCTTATTTTTTCCAACAAATCCTGACATGCAAACCAGGGTGAACCACATGACGAAGTACCGCGAGACAGGCCAGAATCTTCCGACGATCTGACCGAAAAAGGGAAAAAGGGGGGTTAAGCAGAGCGAGAGGCACGTGAAAGCAAATCAGCAGATGGAAAGTGCCATTGTGGTGTGTGAAAGGGATACCGGTGAGAAGCGAGTTGATTTGCATTTAGGGTGGCTTAAAAGCGCGACACATCACACATTGCAAGTTAGATAAGTCGTTCAAATTATTATGCATCAATTTGATTTGTAAGAATCTAAATGAACGGAACCATTCTAGTCCACAATTCCAGCTGACCCAGCGGCACAAGTGCGTGTGTGTGTGTGAGAGAGAGTGCGAGCTACAGTAAGCGAGGGCTTATGGAACCATTCAACAGACCTTCGAGTTGAGTTTCGTGATGATATCGTCGAGACGGACTATCCGGTCGACAACGAAGCAAATCACGAGGTCGGCCAAGTGACCGAACACCTTTATGGTCCAGTCTGTGCGCTTCTCCGCCTCGGTAATTTCCATTACGGAGAAAATCAACTCGCTGATCGCCAGCCCCACGGGAGTCATGAGCGGTCCCTGAAACCGGGCAAACAAAGCGTTTTAAGAGTGCATGATGGCGCGAAGTCTATGGGCTACCAAAATGTGATGCTAGCGTTTACTGATAGGCGTAAATCCTTTCTCCAACCACCTATACATCTGGTTTGAGGTTAATAGTCACCTTCAGTTAGATATCACGATGCATTTCTCAGCACGAAAACTACTTTATTCAAGATCTGAGACCGCCCTGCTTGGTCAATATCAAGAAACATGAAAATGTAACAGCTTCAAACGCCTTAAATGGCGTTTTTCTGTGTGAGAACGTAATGGAGACTAGTCAGCAAAGGCCATCGCAAGACGTAAGTCCTTCATCGGTCGCCAGTTCCGTTGGAAACTGGACCTGAAGCTAAAGCGACAAACGCCGAATTTCAACGCCGACAAAGTCTAACCATGGCTTGGCGTTCGTCGCAGGCAAGTAGACCGGAAGCGAGTTGGGTGCAACGCAGCTGCCCCAAAAGGCTGCACGCCAGCGACAGCTGTCGGGTCTTGAAAGCAGGGGGGTAGAGCTTTGCCTGTCGAATCATCGACAGCGTGAGCTGCGCGCGATCCAGTCGGAAGCCCGGATGGGTGTCCAGCGTTATACCGGCAAATGGCACCATATCCAGCTCATCTAAAGGGGATTAGGAAATAGTCCTTTCCAAATAAGCTCACCGTTTCATAACGAACTAAGGCACACATTCTGCCAAGTCTGCGTGCCTTTCTTCACTTCCCCCTTCCAAAAATGATCGTCAAAGCAGAGTTTGCGTAAACCGTGGCTTTTTTTCGTCGAGCTCAAAATTATATTTAAAATAGAAATATGTTCGTGGTCTTTCGTGGTTTTGAAAGGATCCGATACAAGGCTTCACAACACCGCACGGCGAGTCCACGTGAGTTGCATAACCTCACAATAGCAGAGTTTATGGTGGCAACTGATAAACAGCACTTTCAATGGTACTGCATTTTACACGATTTCCAAATGGGAAAAAATACTTCTAAAGCACGGCAATCAATTTGCAGTGTTCTTGGTGTCCACGTTGTGTCTTATGAAACGAGCACTCATTGGTAAAAACCTTATAGAAGTGGTGTTTTCGGTCTTAGTGACCAGTCGCGTCTCGGAGAGCAGCCCCGAAACATCGAAGATGCGCAATTCCAGGCTCTGCTAAATTAAGACTCAACCTAAACGAAACATGACCTTGCAGCTCAGTCACGAGTCACCTAAACACCTATTCCCATGCGCTTGCACCAAATGCCAACAAATCAACTACTTGGAAGTTGGGTCCCCCAACATGTGTTGATCGAACACAACCCACGTCAACGTATGAATACATGCTTTCCCAGCTGGCCCACCGGCAACAACCAGTGAATGGACTTCTTGCGGAAATTGAGACGGTTGATGACAAGTATATTTTCTGTTTTGAGAATCTCAAGCGCAAACGTCGTGGTTGGATCCCAATACACCGACGCCGGAACTGGACATCCACTTAAAAGAAGAAGGTTCTCTCGTTTATCTGTCGC
>UXSR01001101.1:0-11467 GCA_900604375.1 Mesocestoides corti | reverse complement strand
CATTTTATAACTTATTTATTGACATAGGTAATTGCAAAAGAGCATTTTTTTCCAGGTGAGTCTTTGAAGGATACGAAGTATTCTGTTAAACGGCAATAACGGGCGAACTGACGCTTGACAACATTTTAGTGGATGTGACTGAAAGGCGATTTAGCGCCTCGCACAGGTTCAAGTTCTTGTGAAATTCTATTGCGTTAACAGCAACGCTATTTTAACACCGCGATGATAGGTTTTCACTACAACACTGAATGTCCCAGTTATAACCTGTTAAAAGAAATGGACATATTTCCAATCTGAAAATTGTGCACTACAAATGATCATCCACAAAATTTTATTCTCAGCTGAGTTTTCAAGGAATTCACATTCCTTCTTCCCAGCCCTTGTGTACGCGATGACTTAAAGGGGGCGGTTGGTGATTTAAAGATTATAGTGACTGACACACAAAGTAACATTATAAGGATTTACGTGAAAACACACGTGTTAAGAAAAAAAAACAGGGGACCCAAGACTTTCTGTTGAAAACATTGATTAATTGGCGGTTGGTGAAACGGCACACACTGATGTTTAATTAACTGAGCAGAATCAAGTGCGAACTTGGCGAAGCACCATAGAGATTGAAAATAAGAATTGCAAAACCCAAAATCGGACCTCAGATAATGGTGTTGCCAACCTAGACAAACCGGTTTCGGAAAAGACAAATTATTTAAGGCCAGATGGAAAGTCGCAACCAGAGAAGGCAAACACCCATACGAAAAAATGTCAATCAGTTTAAATGAAGAAAAGATGACCCACATCAACGTTCCAGATATGGACACACTGATCGAAGGAACCCGTTGCAAGGAAACGACCATCAGGACTGAAGGCAACGCTATAAACGGGTTCTGTGTGTCGTTGCAAGGTTTGCCGACAGGTGCCAGTCTTCACATCCCACAGCCGTACCGTGGAGTCGAAGCTTGCACTTAAGAGGGAGAGAAAATAATACAATTAGGTATCGAAGTGAATGTATTGAACACAGAGATAACGTTGACCTACGGACAACTTGCACCACTGGGTCAAGTAAAATTCACGACGATGTGATTGTGATGAGCTCCTCATTTATGCACTATGCACGAACATTACACCATTTTTACGACCGATTGAGAAAACACCGAATTGATGGGTGGTCTGGCAAAAAACACATTTTATTGCATTTAATTTGTCCCGTAAGATTAGAGACGATGAGACATTGCGGACACACCGCAGGGCTGGGATAGCATCACCCTTTTCTCCCAATCGTGACTCACCAGCCCAGCATGGGCTAGCAGCACAATGGGCTGGAGACGCGTTAGCCCAAGAAGGGTAGAAATCAATAACCTGACGGATATGGTGGCGAATGTAAGTGCCTCAAGGTGATGCGGAACTATAAAATTGGTCATAAGGGCCTTTGAAATAACATATCGCATGGTAAAACATTAAGCGGAAATTCTAAACAAAAAACATTAATAAAACCGGCCGAAAACTTAATCAGTGGCACAACCGCTCAGTGTTGCTGCACACCACCTACATCATGAAACGAAAATAAATAAAAAATTCGACCACGACACCCACTGATTCACTCGCATTCCAAATAAACATTCATGTCCTTTACGTGTCGGTTGCATTTTCTAGTGCCTACAGGTGAAAGTAGGAATTCAGTGAAAATGAAGATAGTAACGGGGGAGGCAGTTAGCAGCGCATTACCCCCATGGCCAGGCATTCACATAGATGACTAATGCCAGCCGACCTTGAAAAGATGCGTCAGATGCGTGTACACGGCATTACGAAAAATAGGCCTACGCTTGCTCGTAAGGCATGCATGAAATTGATTGGAATGGGTGGGTAGCCGACACTGTGCGCACGAAACGCATACTGCTTCAGGAAGCAAAAACTAGGCCGTACATTGCGATGTGAATGAGCCAAAGACACGGCAACAGATTCGAATACGCATAACTGCAAGCACATGGTCATTTTGATGGCCCGATAGCTGCCGCACACCTGAGTTTTGTGGCCTAATGATAGGGTGTTAGCCATCGCGCCGGTCTACGAGTGTGGCACTTGAAACTGGGTCATGCCTGGAATGAACGCATCGTAGATTCACACGAGAACCTGCTGTTAGCTGTTCCACATTCCCGCCCACACACCTAAATGTCTGGACAGAAACGGGAATGCTAACCTGACAACACACAAAACAATTGTTTCCCAAGAAAGACAACCTTGTTAGTCATAGGTGGACGAAGCAAAAGTTTTCCTTGGCTAGTCGTTAAAAGGAATGGGAAAAAATTACGGAGGCAGAAACACGTACGCAGCTGTAACTGTAATACGGTTATGTGGTGGAACTCCATTCAACCAGAATGACGGTAACAATTACTGCTAAAATTCGCATTAAGTAGTGAGGGGTGGCGCATGGCAAGTGACATGGATACGGTGGCAAGGACGACGACCAAATGACCACTCATGATTGTCCACTGGGCATTAAAAAGCAGCCAGAACACTCCAACTCAATAAGTATTGAATGATCAGAATGAACAGGAAACCATGAGACTCGAAATAGATTTTTGTCTGAACAACTAATATATTCTTGCACGCACCTTGCAAGCCACAGATGAGCATTGGGGTAGGCGGTCCCGGGACCGGTTGGACTCCACTTAATTGTGTAAATCTCCTTTGCATGACCTTGTAGATCGTGGATGCATTGGTCACTGTTCATGTCCCATACCTTCAGAGTCCGATCATCAGAACATGAAGCGAGAAGCTCTCCGTTTGGGTCCCACTTGATCGCATTCACTTCATTCTAAAATAATCAGGAAGTAACCAACTCAAGCTGCACTAGGAAGTAAAGGCGTGTGCTGCAGTGTAACAAAAAAAACGTTGAGCTACCTACGCTCTATCGGAAGGCGTACTAGCCATAGCAACACGAAAATGCACGACCCGCGCCGGTTGTTATGGCTACGAATGTTTCGTGCGTGGGCGCGAATTTGAAGGAGACGACGGCCTTAAGGGCTTGGAGGCAGTGCCACACGCGAGTCACTGCGTCACACATCGCCCATACGGCTGCGCGTCTAATTCGAACGTCGCCGAAAGCCACGCACATAGGGAAGACACGTTCACGCAGCGCTGATCCACACAGACGCCACGAATCTACCACCCGCTACTACCTCTATTCTTACGGTGGCGCGGTCGATAAGGCCGTCGTACACACTTAGGCAGGATGCGATAACAAGTGTTATTGTGGAAAGGAAGCTCGGTTAACTAGACACCGTGTCAAAACGGACAGCCAAAGGCGGATACCACCAGCACGCTAGGATGATGCGGAAATGCTTATACTACTTAACAAAGCGAACCACGCAGTGCATTTTAGTGGGAAGAAAAGTTGGCCGAAAGTGTTGCTCGAATTGGAACAAACGGTTTCACAAATGCATTAACCGCGGTCTCTAGTTTAGCTAACCTGTAATAGCAAAGCCTTCCGCAAAAAAGGTGTCCTACAATAAATCTAAAGAAAGAGCAAACTAGCTACATATGCTTTGCTCCGAACCGCCGATTTCGCAAAGAAAAATGGCGCGCGAAGGTAGGCTCTCCACAGCAAGCAAACCCAGATCAGTAAAACGACGCAGCGTGAGAAACACATAGTTAAGAATGAATATGAACAATGCTAGCCAGTGAAAGATGACAATTTATGAGCACAACGCCTTAGCGACTTGACAAATGGCTACTGGATGCCAAATTAGCTGAATCAACACATTTCTCAAACAATGCTACGTGCTTCAGAACACGGAGTTACAATAGGGTGGACACAGTTCAACGTCAAAATCGACCATAACAATAGTGATGCAGGAATATGGACGAAAAAAGCAAACTCAAAACACTCTCCAATAGCGAACACCTACTTTTAATATTGCGTTTACAGAAGCCCGTGTCTGCATTACGAAAATGAGCTTGCAAAGATTTAACAAATAGTGAAGGGTAGGTAGCCGCGAGTGATGCATCAACTCCATGGGGTCTTGAGACTTTGGTTTATTGACCGGGTTTCGCGATTTAGATTATTTAATTCAATTTGTGAATTGAACAGCATGCGATTCGTCAGTACAGAAAAAGGTAAACCATGCAAGCAAATACTAACACGACGAAAAAAACATTTTAGCTTGCACAATGACCAGTAAGCAGGAAACCACCGGCATAGTCGATATTGCAATAATAATTCCAAGTAAGTAAACTACGTCTGAAATACTAGAGGCTTGGAAGTAAGAAAGATGCAAATCTTTCATCAGAACACAGCAATAAACTAAACCGCATGCACTCTCTTGGCATTAATCGACAAAGTGTGACGCTCACGAAGGACCCTCAGCATGTTAATCAAGTTGAATCGCATAGACAATAATCTGACAAAAGTACGTTACATCCGAATACAGCCTAATGAATGCACTATAAACAACTAATAATGATTGATTGGCGTAGAAATGCCAAAGCATAATTTATGTCACCACTCTCCAAAATTAACCATGTTTAATGGTGTAAAGTGATGCACTGCAAAGCTGCAATAATAGCATGGCTGACAACAGTAATTTGGATGGAGGCACTGGAAGTTGATGGGATAGTCTCCAAAATTAGACCATTTGGCGTATTTTATCGTGAATGGAAGACATTGACAACAGACAGCAGTAGTTCGGTTTCTCACGAATAACCTGGCAATTCGAAATGCAATAGATTTATAAAACTATCAAGACGGCAATTTTTCGTAGTCGAGAAGAATAATGCTATCTGGTGAAAAACGAGAGAACCGAAGTGACGGTAAAAGCCTCTTAACCGCTATAACTCGCTACCGCATCGTGTGCTAGGAACGAGCTAGCAATGCTACATTACGGGCTCGAGAACCACATGTTCCAATCCAGTGCCACAGAGCAGATTCCCTTGAAACTTTGTCCTTTTATGGTGCCAATGGGATAAAGGCTAAGGTACTGAGAGTAATGAGCGATTTAAGAGAATGCAGGTCTGTGGTGGCTAGTGTCTAGCACTACCTTACGACCCTCTAGTTAACAGGCCGTAACAACCCGAGAAGGGTGGAAAAAGAGAACACGACCCTATACTAGAGTCACACCAGCCATTGAAATATAGCTGAACGGATGACAGGCACCTGATACAGTAGCCAATGAAAAGGGGGTGAGTCATTGTCACCGTCAGTTCGGTAACCAGGGTTCACTCAGGCGCGATCGCTGTTAATCCGCTACAGACAATTGTCTGTTGTCACGTGAAAATATTTCCACATAATTGACTACCTCCCGTTGTTTCGTACTATAACGAGCGTGGGTTGCACAGGGCTTCCACAAAAATGGCGCCACTGTCATCTATTTCTCGTTAAAATATGAGTATTAGTCAGTGACCTAGAAAATGTGACTTTACACCACAATCTCTGAGCACACAGTCAACCCAGCTGAAGAGCGCAATTACACGACTACACAGTACACACAAATACCCAAAACAATTGTTAAAAAGTTGGGATAGTTACAGGAACTACGAACGAATACCGTAAATGGATTAAATGTGCATTTCCATAAATCACCCAAGTCATAACAAGATTAAAAATGACGACAATCGAGTGTGCGAAGAGGAAAACAAGTTGATGAAGTACATTACAAAGCGAATGTGAAAAAAAAAGAAGCTCGCAGACCAGACCACGCAAATATTAGGAGTGAAATAGAGGCACGAAGGTACGTGTATGAGTAAGACGTAATTGCACGATTTAGAAAAAAATATCCAATTAGTATATTACACCATGGGACATCCGACACAATGCCCTATTTCGAGGTGAAGCACGAGCAATATAAAGAAATTCAGGATGCAGTGCATCACGCCCTCGACTCGCAGCGGTCCACCACCCTCCCATCGACCAGGAAGTCGAACAGACACAGGCTCTGCGCGTCTTGTGGTAGCGTCGCGGAATGTTGCAATGGGTGGTGAACCGCAACAACTAACCACTGTTTTGTACATTGGGCTTGGCGAGATTGCCATAAATGCATTATGAATAAAATAGGGTCCACTTAGTGCAAGAAAATCTAAATAAACGAATAACCACAGAAAATCCTTAAAAAATCAGGCCGCTAAAAACGAGGAAGAGGGAGTTTTGGAAACTAAGCGAGGATGTTGCGCCAGAGAACACACGCCACCTACAGCTCTTTGAGTTCATGCGCACAGGTTATGTAAAACAATGACCAACATTTGACAGGTCAAGTAAATTGATGCCTCCTGGACTCACCCCGTGCCCCTTGAAAGTCTTCAACGGGGTGTCCACCTTCAGCTTACACACATAAATGTAGGTGTCGGTGGAACAGGAAGCGAACGTGTCGGCCGATTTCCAGTCGACGTCTAGTGTAGGTGCTGAAAGAGATTTTAAAAAAATAGTTCAACAAATAAGCTTTCCCCAATTACGCTAACGATGTTGCTTTCCGCATCCTGTGATCCGCCCTCATTCATTGCGCAGTGGAACAAGGCTACTTTATAATAGCCATGCTTTGGAGTATGAAAAGTATCACGATAACCACACTCTGCCAAGTCATCAGCAATTAATACCGCAGCACACTTGGAGGCACCTGGATTGACTAACAAGCAAGATAAAAAGATCTAATCAGAGCTGGAAATTGTAATGAAAACGAGACCGAGGCGCAGATGCAGCACGAGTGGAATCATCAAATGAAGCGGCTTTAGGATGACACGAAGTGGGTCAATTTCAACTGTTTTTACCCAAGATCTCTAGACCGCGATACTGGAGATTGGGTGAATTGATTAAGTAGGACCTTGAAAAGGAAACTAATGGGCCATCTAATGTGCCGACATTGAGGAAGGATGATAGATGATGCAACCAGACACGGAAGTCATTGTCACTGACATTTGTTAAGTCAAAGTCAACAATATAAGCGTAACAAATCAAACGGAAAACACACTGAAATTACAAGACTACATAGTGCCTTTACAGCCTTTTATTCAACACCATTTATCAAATTGGGTTTCTTGAAGGTTGTGCAATTTCAATAACCACAAATAACCAGCAATTAAATTCATGCATTTCTTACAAACATCTAAAACCGGTGCTAAAGATAACAAAGTGGTAAATGAATCCCATCAGGATATACCGAAATCATCGAATTAAACAATGCAGCTCACGGATAGGATGACTAGATAAATCATTATAGGATTTTTAAATCAACTAGAAAACAAAGTGCGACAGAGGTTGCTATGATCAATAAGAGGGGTATTTAACATCGTTATAAACCAGAATAAGAAACCAATTACAACGGTTTGATGGCAAAGAAATTTGCTTACCTTGGTGAAACGCAAACTGTTGGACGATTTGCCCTGTTTGGGCCTCCCAAATAATTGTTGTCTGTAAAAAAGAGCCGCATAAGCATAAAGGTGGGATCAAATCAATCGGATTGATATCGTCTCCAAACTTAAGCAAAGAAGCGATAACCATAATGATAAACTTAAGGGTTGATGCAGCACCCTTTAGGCAGATTAAAGCAAACAAATTTCGGGACTCGAATTCTGGGTCGATAAGGTGACCCATGCGACAGGAGAAAAACGTGCAGACGATTTTATTCAACTGGGTTCCCCGTAGATACTGCATACGTACCCCTCCGTTTAAATAAGTACGTAAACATACAACGATAAAGTGAACATTGAAACTGCCATAAAAATTGATTATCAACCGGGCATGTACATTGCCCGAGAAAACTTCCACCGTCAAAGGGGAAGTAGCCATGAAACGGGAACCTTCATTGTTGAGCTACTAGGAAGGGCTTCAAATTTTAACTTTTTCGAAAATCACAGGCTTTGTCAGTTGGGCAAAATGGTTCAGCCGCAGAACTCTAATATTGTTATCGCGTGATTAAATTAAATTACCTAAGGGAGAATGAGACTTGTTCGTTCGACTCACTTTAACTTAGACAAAGTATAGGTGATACAAACTCCCTTACTTTATCTACTCCGGCAGTAAGAATATAATTTCCCTTCCGATTCCACTTGAGTGCAAATATAGGACCTTTGTGTTGCCCGAGGGTTTTCTGGAGATTGCCTGCAAGGAAATAACGCACACACACACACCGTGAGGTAACGCTAACACCTCCCGAAAATTAAGAGACAAAAATAAACGGCTTGAAGAGACGAATCGAAGACACAACAGTGCACTTTAAGGCAATACTTCTATACTCTTGGAAGGTTGAAATTCCTAAGGTGAGCTGTGTGATAATCCTTCAAGCAAATAATCGAGAAAATTCCGAAAATGGCGACAAAGACAGGCTTCGAAAAACGAATATTAGGCAAATGATCCAGCTGAAATGAGAAATCAGTTTCCCGAAATAGTGAAAATTGGCTAATCAAAACTCGAAAGACACGGCATTGCTACTAGAACATACTTCAAGTTGGATTCCAAGTTAGAAGAAAAAAATATGCGAGGATGAGAATAGCAAAAGGGTGGTGATCGAAATGAAGGGGTGACAAAGTGCATTCAGGTTAAAGAAATAAAATGAAACAGACGAGTGAGGCTAATTATTCACAAAAACGGGGAAAATAAGACAGGGGGGACAACAAGCGCGTGGACATCGATTGAAGGGTAGGCAGAGAGAGGAGGGTGGGAAACTGGACTTTAAGCTGATTGGAGGAGAAAAGGCGCACGCGCTCACACTGTACTTCGCCAAACTGCCTGCATGCATGTGCACACACACACACACACACGCAAACAGACGTCGCTTTTCCACAACATCGGCACGACGCTGCAGTAGCGATGTCGTTTACACGGTCGCGCACACGCCAGCTACACGCAGACAGAGGGTGCTGCCACCGCCTGCAAACACACGCACTTGCTCAGGACTGGCGACTGGCAACCGATAGCGTCGCAACACGCGGCCTGCTGCATACGCAATCTGTGAGTTTCCCTGTCGGTGCAGGTGCAGTTTCAGAGGATGCCAAGCAAGCACCGATTGTCAATCAAGCAAACCTCAAAGAAAAACCCCATGAATGGTCCGAAAATCGGCATTACGCTGTCGTTAACCTCCTGGACTGCACGAAACCCCAATATTTGTTGGGACAACTCGGATCCCGTCACGTAATTACAATTAAGGGATAGAGCTCACGTCCTTCGCATTATCATGGATTGGTTTTGGCTAGACAAAAACCTCGGAAATCGGTAAATATTACTAAACAAGGTCACCCAGGTCACAACTCAAAAATGGGGGATTTAACAATGAAAAAGGCCACTTCAATTCCCACGTGAGGAGACGATGAAGCATGACGCGGGGCTGTAATCTAAGAGTGGGTGACCAAGAGCACAAGACACAGCCTATCAGATACTGATGCCAGAGACGCTAAACTGCCGCATGGGAACCAACATCAAACCAGTCTTTTAAGGCTGAACGCAATGACAAAAAAGGGTCAAAAACATGTCGTCTCAAAAGAACGTGCCTGAAGGAGCTGGGGAAACCAGTAATGAGAAATTTGTCGAGAAAATGGTTGAAAACTTATTAACGAAGTTGTACTTTAGAACAAATAGCAAAACTGGAGCTTTCTGGGTGCTTTACATACGATCCAACTGGAATAAACCATTATTGTGCCCTTTTACGATGCGTATTATGACTGGAACTACACTGAGGATGCCAAATTGCGTTGAAAAAAAAAACGAAATCTAAAAATTTTAAATGTGTTCAGTCATGAATGATTTTGGGCGAACACATAATTGGAAAAGGAGACAACGGGCGACTTACCATCAGTGTCCCAGACTCGAGCGTAGCCGTCGTAGGAACCAGTTGCTAGAAACCTGCCATCGGCCTGCAAGGGAAACAGAGACATACAGCGTGAGAAAAATCGGATGGCATTAAGTATGTCCGCAGTAATTTGCTAGAATCTCCTGCATCAATGAAAACCAATTCGAATACCTTGAAAAAGAATACAACACACGACCAGGCGCTGAAAATGATGCGCAGTATCACTGTTCTCCAGAATTAGAGGTTCCGAAGTTAAGGTAAGCATAAATAATGAAGCAGATCAGATAAAGAAACAAGGACGTACATTCCAGTCCAGGGATGTGACATCCTTTGCGGAGAGAACAGAGTGACCATCACGGCTTATGCAGTGCTTGAGAATAATGGGGGAATTTCGAAAACTCGTTGGCGATGCACTCTCCAAATTCCAAATTCGTGCCGTCGAGTCCCCAGAACTAAAAAAATGCAACACTGAGGATAAAAAACGGCACACGGTGTGACTTGAAACCGTAACTTCGCACAAACATGAGCCTAGCGTATTCACATACACACACACGCGCGCGTGCACACAAACAGCTGACCTTGACTAACAAGATTATCGGAGAAGCTTACAGTTGCATTTTTACGACTGGGTTAGGGATCCTAACGAATGTACACATTTGAAAATAAAGTAGATAAGGCAGATAATGATCCAGCGACCACGCCTATTCCCATTGGACAATACATTGGTTCAAAAGAGAAATAGCTGAGGACGGAGTCAGAAAAGACACATCAAACCCGCAAAACACCACGACTTGTCTTAAGAAGGCAACAGAGCCCTATTGGAAAATTGTGACTATGCTAATGATGACAACAACTGACTTGATTTGTTCTTGCTACTTGGATAAGGTGGCAAAACGGGTCACCGAAAATACCTGAAGTGCGAATGCAGATTGCTCAGGACGGTCTTTGAGGGAACTGGAAGCCCACGTAGGCCAAACACAAACTATCATGTGTACGCTTGCGCGCGCGTGAGTGCGTGGTTTACTGGCTATGATGACGTAGACGCGGATCCAGATACGAGGACAAAAGTCCGCATTCATGTACACACCAAACGTCAATGTGCATCCGTATTTTTTTTCACGTAAACAAGGGAACAAGAAAGTAACTAACGTGTGGCATATGCACAAGGGACCGACACTACCGAAGGCAAGATAAAAAAGTGAAAAAAACCAAACCAAGACTGAGGCGAACACGGACTGGTTGGTTAGCATTGATAGTTTTGTTGCGCGAATTGCAACTTTTGATTAAGGAAAGCACAGCTGCACTGCGAAAAATTATGATTGATGTCATCTGGCATCCACGAAATATCCAAAGTGTTTAGGGCTTTAAGATTTTGGTAAATTTACAAAATATGGATGCAACTAATCACAAAAAGTAACTAATCCGGTCAAAAGAACGATCGATGGTCTGGCAGACAGGTCTACGCACATGCACACACACAAATTTACCGTTCCAACACGCCCATAAGTGTGCGTATTTCCAGCCCTCATTACGAGGCCATAATCACAGGACTGTCAGCACAAGCATAACCACGCGCGCAGCGCACCACTGCAGATTGGGTAGGAAGGCTCACGCGCACGGTTGCCTTGATGGCATTAGCAGTCTTTATAGAAGAACAGCCACTACTGGAACAAAGGACATGGTACCCGAATCCGATTAACACG
>UXSR01001100.1:0-11468 GCA_900604375.1 Mesocestoides corti | reverse complement strand
AAGGCTCAGCGTCTAGAATTAATGTGACTCAAATTTGTCATCCGACGTGACGCGTTTCGATTCCAGTGTGCCAACTTTACTCCTAAGTAATGGTGGTTTCTTATGCTCATTCAACGTTTGTGGTGTTTTACATTGATATCTTTGTCATTTTCTATACTACTCTCTTGTCCACTTGGCGAAATTTGTTTAGTCTTCTGGTAATTCAAGAGCATCATGAATCGAAAGAATTCCCGACGACATGTATTAACTGTTTGCTTGAGTCAAGCATGCTGGGCAGACTTTGCTGCGGGACGTTTTGTGTTGAGAGCGACTAAATCCATCAAATGCAACATGTCCTTTCCAAGCGTGTTGGTCTGGGACAAAGTGCATTACACCAGGTGGACTCAGATTGGGATTACAAGGTGCCGGAATTAGGGAAAACGAGTAACCACCTTCTCCACCACCACCATCTTCATGAGGTTTGTTTACCTCGTGAACAGCATAGTTGAACGACTTTTATTCGCAAATTACACAACCGAACAAGCGACGGAGTGCACAAACGATGCAGACATTTTTGCATTCTGCAGAGTTGCAATTTTCTTTTCCAACCACGACATAAGGCGAAACAACACCAAAGGTGCTATCCACAAAATGTCCATAATTTGTAACCACCAAAAAACCGAACACAGTGACCTATGAGCAATTTGATTTTCGTGTAAATGAAATACAGATTGCACGTGCTATCCTTCATGCCATTTTTGCATTGACAACTGTCAGGCTACCAAAATCACCAGGTAATCATGACTGCTCCTTCCATCCAAACGGCACATCACATGCCGCGATTCAACGACACCGAATGCGTCTATCAACGCTCTCGTGTCTGCCTTGAACATCAATTCGTGCAAAACACCACCTGATGGCGAATAAGAATAACTCACTCGAACGACATCAAATTCTTTCGAGCAACAATTACAATTTCCAGTTCAAATTAGTTTTATCAATATGAAATCATTTACATCATTATTGCCCTACATCAATCGATGAAATCATGCTAGTTGGTGAGTGAAGGCGGCAGAGATGCGATGGTCTTTCGTTGGGACGATTCAGTCGTTCTCTTTAATGCTCTGGGAATCAAGTGAAGCAGTCACGGTGACAAATTGCCTACGCACATTCTTTGACTGACTCAACATGCCTTTTAATCGTAGAATTGGTTCATTTAGGAGTAATGTGATTAAAATTTAAAACTGTTATTAAAAAACATTGTTGATCAAAGGCATACACACTGCGTTGGTCTGGACAGGTGCAGCACGTATGCGGTGCATAACGGTAAACAGTACCGAACCATCATCCCTCACAGTAAACTCAGACAGTTGTCAACTGCGACTCAGCAGTGTCGGTGCAGCAGATAAATTAATGCCAACGTCCAGTGCACTACCTCCGTCTAGCAAACAGTAGAGCCGTGGAGCGTAGTCAGTTTTGACGACAGCCTCGGTTGCAGGCATGGCGGAGGGCGACACCAACTTACAACACGCTTTCCCTCCTTGGCCACTTCACACCCAATCACAACGCTGGTGAACCAGTCAACACGTGCTGTTAAGTACAGCTGCACAGATCCACAGTGAACTGGCATGGTCGGTGATCAATCCGACGTGGTTTTATTCCATGATGAATCCGTTCTCCTCTCTGTTATCAACTGAGCAAACTCCAACACGCAGGTCAATGGTGATTCACTAGGTAGAACACCAACGCGAGTCTGCATACCTACATTTATGCCAAATTGGAAATTTAAGAATTCGGTACATCACCATGCTCAATCCACTTTCCGCCCGCCTTTTCACGAATCTTACAACACTTGCTCATATGTTCGGTTCCTGTTTTAAGAAGATAATTGTTTGTCATATCTCACATACTTTTAACTCTCCGCCTGTTAAGCTTGAGCGCCAAGCTGTAGAAGCCTGTTCAGCGCAGATGTTCTGCATCGGTGTCGACATTCAACGCAGTTTCTATTAGAATACTAGCACTTATAGCAGTAAGTTACTAGCAATATAGCCATGACGACTACCAAACCACCCATTAGGTGGCAAAAGGCACGATAGAGCTTGCCAGTCAAACACTTAAACGATTGAACGATGCAGAGTGAGATGCTAGCACCTGCAAGCCAACCAAGTCAACCACACTCTCAGTTCCCTCGGCTTCTGTGTGTGAAACTACTCGTCGGAACCCACCTCCCACAACATCCATATGCAACTGTTTCCTCAAAATCCCACATCAGAGGCAATCACAGTTTCCTACTGCTGAACATCACCCAAGTCACCCAAACACACTCACGCATCAAGTACAACTTTGTGCAAATTCTAGTCACATTCATTTTGCGCTCAATAACAGAGACGACCATTATTAATGAAGATGCAAAAATATGCATACCTATTCGCCTTCATCTCCCACCCTACTTCCATCACTGTTTCTCACTGCATGTCTAAAACACACTCCAACAAATGCCAATGCGAACTACCCGCTGCTGGGTTCGCAGGCTACGCGCGTGTGACGTAGGCTCCAGAGTCTACAACTTGACACACCTGGAAATTCCCTCTACGACTGCAACTTCAACCTCACCTCCCAAGTAGCCGCAAATGTGCATTCCAACGCTTGTGTCCCCAAGTACGCCAAATTTACCCAAAGCCTTTACCACCATTTCACACAACGCAATTCCGTCACACAAAAGAATACGTAAAGTATGAGTTGAACAAATTTATTTGATTACTAAATCCTAATTGCACCAAGACTTGATCGCAACAATTCAGCAGTCTCCCACCCACTTGGCCGTGAAAAACATGCACGGACGCGACTTGAACTCATCCGAGGCCATGTAGTCCTTGAGCTTCGGCAAATTCTGCAGAACAAATTATTGTAAGACCAACACATTAATCATGTTTAACCAAGAATAACCATGAAAGGTGGGTTTGATGTGGAAGTATTTTAAAGCAGTAACACACATCAATACGACCCGTCTATCTGACTGGTCAAAAAACCGTTCCGTTGAAGTGAAAATGGCCACCACTAGCAGTGCGGGCACAAAAACGCCCTCAGCCAATGCCAGACAAAATGTTCCAGCACACAGTGCACCCCCATACCGACATGGAATATTCAACTCATGCCACCTCAAATCCAAACTGGTAAGCCATGTCCAGCAGATGTGTACCACCAAATTAACCACTTGACTGACTAGTCAACGGGTTGGGCTCACTTAGTGCATCTAGTGCCATTCACGCTACACTGCTCTCAACGAAGAAGCCTATGATTACATTCGAGCATTGTGTATTTAGCCTGACAAATTTGGTCAGCGTTAAACTTAAGACCACCTACACAAGTTTAGTAGCATTCCTCTACTATCCCATTAAACCATCTGCACAATATCAGCCACCGTCGAAATAACTGCTTACGTCCCACCACTGCGCAAATACAATCTCAAGCATCTACCTCAAAGCGGCAAAGGTAGGCCTTCAGCTTCGGGTGTTTGTCGAGGCACGAGTGTTCAAACTTAACCAGTTGGTTCAATAATTCACAGAGGTAGAAATCTGGATAGTTAATCTGCAAAAGATCAAACAATGAACTTGCGACTCGGAAAATTAAATCAACGGCTCGAGATTTAAATTCTCAATCACCTTAACTTCCTAAATTACAAGATCTCGCTTCAACCTAAAATCAAAGCTACCTTCTTATCAGTTGATTAAAACTTTATAAAATTAATGTCTGAATTTCAACTGCAATTACTACAAACTTGCGAATCGGTCAATCATTCAGCAAATGCACTCATTGCCACTTCCCAAATTACACACCACCACTACTTCCACAACGATGTCTTAACAAAAAAACCAACCAGAGCTTGGCTATTCATACAACACCACAGTCTCCTCTATCGGAGGAAAGCTAGTAAATCCATCCCCAACTCTGCACCTCACGCCTCAGCACGAGGTGTGCTTCAGCAAAACACACACGATCCCACTAAATGCTTTAATACCCCTCAACTAAGTCAAGCCCCAATGACTTACCTTGTCGCCAGTCAACCACTGTTTTTCTCCCAAGTACTTCTCAAAGTGTCCCAATTTCTCAGGCAGTTTCTCCAGAAACTCTGGCTTCAACTTCTCCTGTAAGGCAAAATCTGCTTAAAGTCACTTTAGAAAGCCATCAACGTTCTTAACAAAGAAGACAACAAAGCCTAGGACCTTACCTTTCTTTGATTTTTATAAATAATTACTTTTTAGTAAAATTTACAATTTAAACAAAAAAAATAAAAAACAGACACACTTGATATAATTACTTCTCCTGTAAAGCAAAATCCACTTAAAGTCACTTTAGACCTAAGTTTTCTTTGATTTTTGCAAACAATTACAACAAAAAAATTAAAAATAAACAATATACAAAATATCAAATAATCAAGAGCCAAGGCGTAAAACAACGTCAGAACTAGTTATTAACAAAAGCACTTACGAAATCAGAACTATAACACATCATAGCGAAATAGCAGCGGAGATCTTTGGTCATTTCAAGGATCATATGCAATACTGCACGCATCTTTGGACAAGCCGGAACTACAAAGCAAACGCAGTTTTTTTCTTCTAAATTAAACCCTCTGTCAAGATCTACTCGTTGGCATCTGTCATTTCACTGATGATAACCTCTGTTGCACATCTATTTACGACCCCACCTCAATCAGTCAATGATTTGCCCTTGCGTTCACGGCAACATTAGCGTCTGCTTCCAATCGCATTTTTCAGCACTACAAGTATTCGATGCTCCACGTTTTCCATCAACCTACTTGCAACCTAATCCGGCGGCGTCACATTATTCAAAGTCCCAAGGCCACTAGGCAGCAAACTACATTTGTACTCCATACTTACTCAACACAAAATCTTTACTACAACCATGATGACACCATGGAATCACATCAACACACAACTTCACGGCCCCATTTTAAGTTAAAATCAAACTTAACTGGAAACACCAATACCAAAACACTTACCCATTCCGTGTTTGTCAGC
Organism: Mesocestoides corti; assembly: GCA_900604375.1. Taxonomy (NCBI): domain Eukaryota; kingdom Metazoa; phylum Platyhelminthes; class Cestoda; order Cyclophyllidea; family Mesocestoididae; genus Mesocestoides; species Mesocestoides corti. The sequence goes on along the minus strand of UXSR01001100.1, from coordinate 6,450 downwards.
AATGTACTCGAGGATTGCGCTCGATTGCGTCAATTTAACACTCCCATTACATTATTCGGTCCCAAGGCCACTAATGGCAACTACATTTGTACTCCATACTTACTCACCAAAAGATCTTTACTGCAACCATGATAACACCTTGGAATCACTCGAACACACAAATTCACGATCCCTACCAACCATCAAACACACTAACAATGAATTTTGTGCTTATCAGACGCCAACGAATACTTCTGCGATAACTTAACTGGAACCACCAATACCAAAATACTTACCCATTCCGTGTTTTTCAGCAATGTATTCAAGGATTGCAGTGGATAGGGTCAATTTAAAATCCCCATCTATCAAATACGGTAGCTGCACAAACAACGCTTGTGAAAATCACAACACTACATTTGGGAAATCAAATCCTAACGTATACTTGACTGACAACCATTCACTGAGATCAAACGTTGGGGCTGAACAAATGAGAATAAATGCTGAATGAACGCGTTACCAGGACCGCACTTGTATCGTTTGTCTTCAAAATCCTCCCCAAGATAACGGAGGAAGAGACGAATTGACTCGCAAAGCTGCAATGAACACCAAATAGCAATATTGGTTTAAATAATGCTAATATAACATCATGTAGGGTAGTTTGTTTGACAAATGTATTATATCTATTAAGTCTCCGTTTATAATAAATCACTTTCAATTCACAAAGGAATAGCATTGAACGTCACTAATGATAGCACTAAGCCTATCACAAAAATACTATGTGCTTCCAAACCTCAAAAATACCAAGTTTAATTTGTAGAAGGAAAAATGTTTAAGGAAGTAAGCCCTTTATAGATAGACAAGATATTCAACAAGGAAATCACGACTGTTTTCACAGAAAGAAATTTCATCTTAACCAATTCCCATTAATATTATACTATGGCGTTAGAAAAATAACGCATACCCCTCTGATGTCCCAGTAGGCCAAGACCAGTTTCATGACGATGAATTTGACGCACTACACAGACATTTGCTTTCCCGGTTTTATAGCGCGTACTTATTTCTGATTTAACCTTCAGATTCTTGCAAACAACGATACATTAAAAATTATTTTGACATTAATTTTGCGAAGACTATTATAAACGCAGTTTATGTTGCCGAATGTTTGCAACCATATGGAAATTGAGAGCAAGTGTTCCGTGGAAACCTACATTACAAGCAGGTTTACCAATTCAGCAGATGTAAATATGTCATGTTGTTGACTTCTAAACATAAAAGATTGAGAGTTTTATTAGTGAGCAAGGTGAATATCATTATAAGTCAAACTTATTTGGCCTGTCTAGGCATAGATTAGGATAATATTAGCCTCATTCTGCAGCCTTATTATGGATGTCCATTTGAAATCTCACGCATTAGTAAATTCCCACTTAATTAGGTAACTCAAAAGCGGAATTATCCTTAGAAACAGTGCTGGACACAAACCTTGAAGCAAAGTACTTTAAGTTCATTTCCAGTCTTGGCACCCATCGAGTAGTGTTTCAACCAAGTGCTTCGTATCGAAAATTGTTTTGAGTCACTAGCAGGGCACGCAACTGAGAGCATAAATATGTCCACTGTTAACACATTTACATTTGAATCTATTGCTTGCTTCTTGATTTGCACCTACCAGTGCGTTTCTATTACAGCGGAAGATGAACTCATCCGGGATGCCAGTCAACAGACGGCTTCAATCAAGCTGCATGCATCACAGAAATGTCCCTGATACCAGGTCAGACACGCTTAACCAAGGCCTTGACGTCAAATACGGAGACGTCCAAGCACGTAATGGCAGATTCTTCAAAGCTGAATATAAAATTCAGAGCTGTGCATTGAGTTGGGTTAAGTGAATGCCGATTCGCACTCGTCAAAACCACACCAAGCACATGTTCTTCCAGCTCACCCAATTTGAAACTCACTTAGTCGTCTACATGACTGGGAAACTCATGACGTGAAACCGATGTTGGATGTCTTCGTGGAGTGCAGCGAAGAACAAGGGTTTAGACACAGGGGATCACGCCGACCTCAGCCAGTCTTTCGTCAGAGTGCGTTTTAATGGTCTACAATGAAGATCTGCAGCCAACCAGAGACGCGTGTGGAAAAAAAGCAATATATACTGAGCGGTGCAGCCACCATGGTGGAATCCGATCAACGGCATGTGACGCCTGGTCCTGGCTTGCGATTGGTCAATAAAGTCCTCGCGGTTGTTGCTGTTGTTGTTGTTGTGGTTGGGTGTGAAGCAGGCCCAAGACATCATCACTCAAGATATTCCCTATTTACTTGCTTTCATCATCATTCACATTTGTCCACACCAGCTTCCGTATTCACATTTCCCACCTTCTCCCTACTGGTCCATTCTAGGAAGCCCATGCCACCTACAAGCGGGTGCTTGTGAATGTGCACTCGGAATTTGGCTGACACAGTAGCAATTCTCCGCACGAAATCTTGTCGTGTCCTAGTTTTGGTGGGGCGCTGACTCACACGTGTTCAGGTGGAGTGCTATTGCGAGAAGGCCGATACCATGCTAACGCAGATATCGATTAATTGTACTCTTGATGGTTTCAGAGCCAAACTCGTTATGAGAGGCCATCGAATTTTAATGTAGCATTTCTGATGAAAATTCTGACGCTTTTCAGGCAATTTAGACAATTTCTTCGTGCTAATGTCGTTACATTTCCTTTGGGGTCGCTTTAAACTCACCCCGACAAAAAAACAGTATTAATATCCCTTAGACTTACAACGATGTCCCTGTTATTCAAATCACCGAAATTGGGTCACCATTATCCTAAAATGCAGAATCCAGTCAGTCTGACGCGGCTAACACACACACACACTTAACCCCATTGACACCAAGCGATATTGCTTCAATCATGCCAAACGTGTCGGGATTTCCATCACAAGTGCTGCATTAGAGAATTACCAGAGAATGCAGTTTACAGCACACTCAGTTGCTAAACTCCAGTTAACAATTTTGTCGCTTTACCGACAGCTGTTTCTCAATCGATAATCAATACAACTAAAATGACCCAGATCTCTCCAGAGTGCCAATCGATCACCAACAAGAGGGAACGTGACTGCAGTTACTGCGATTCTGCTAAACACACAGTCCACTGCACATCCAGTGTGACAGGGTATATCCAACGATGGTCCACGGTCTAATAATGACCTACAGCTCATCGTCCTGTGAGTTTAAAAGCAATCGTTACGGTTCCCGAATTGAGTATGGTCTTCTGAAAATCGCCACGAGCAAACTGACAGTAGAAGCTCTCACGCACAAAGAAACGCTGCCAGCGTCATAGTTCAGGCGGATGACCCGTACGCGGCCACGTCCGTCAATTTGCCCTCTGGTTGTAATGTTTCTCAAGAGTTGGTTAGGTGCCGTCTGAACTGGCTTATGTTCAGGTTATTCATTAGCCATAACACACATCCTGCAAACCTATTAATATTCTGCAAACGAAAACCATTTAAACCAAAGTCTGTGCACTACACTTAAATTACAATCAAACAAAGTGTGGGGCTATCAATGGAGATGGGCAAAATGCTGGATTCGCATGTGTTAGCAAAAGAACAAGGTGAAAGATCTTATGACTATCTACATGGTGTCATCTGTTAAACCTTAATTGCCTTCATTTCAGTGGAACACACTTGGACTAGTCAGTGCACACAACACAATTCATGCCCATTCACACACATTTGAAGCACGGGCCTCCATGTTTCCATCTTCTGTTTTGTCGTAAACACTTCAAATCTAACGGAAGTAGATGCGTGCACATGTCGCCTGTTATCCTTCAATACTATTAACGCGACGCCTTGCCGTTTCCTGCATTCACGGCGGAAGAGCATTTTAACCAAAATACCATATGAATGGTTTATTCCATGAAGTGTGCACAAGTGTACACAAGGCTTGAACAGCTGTCGCCCACATCATCTGCTCATTTTTACCGGTTGGAGCATAGTACGTCGTCGAATGTTGAATAAGGTGGACCGAATGAGGCCGACAGCAGGCAGGGAACAACCGTCTGCCAGAATGCTTGACACGATGCGTCGGTGTGTGCAAACAGACGCCTACTCGTAACTCGTAGGCGCGTACAAGTGGACAAAGTGGATGGCGAACTAGCTTCATAATTCGCAGGTGACTTATATAGTGATCAATTCCACTGTTTGTCAGGCTTCCACCATCCACGTCAACATTCAAGATCGCAACCACTTGGCACCACAGGTCCTATTTCGACCACAAACGAGCACACTGCCCTGTGAGCAATTCTGATTACATGCAAATGAGATGCAGATTGCTTGCATCGTCTCCATACCTTTCAATGAATTGACGGATATCGAGTTACCCGCTAACCACGATTCCCTCTCTCGTTGAAATGCAACATCACCTGAAAAATGACATGCAGATGTCCACCCATACCCAAAAATACCTCTTAATAACTCCTGTGTCTGGCTGCCACGTCCAATTCATAAAGAGAAGAACACACTCACGTAAATGCTCACAACTCCTTCCAAGAACACATAAAACCATTGGGGCTCGATTCACAATTTCCAATTCAAATTAGTGCCATCACCTGCAAGCCATTTGCATCATTATCGCCTTCCATCAAGCAAAGAAACGATGTTAAGCAACCTTCGAAAGCAGTGGAGCCATTTCGTTTGATCAGGCGATTTCGTCGTTCTCCCGCATAGTCGGACGCGACAATCATAGTGCTAAATAAGCATTGCAAAATGTTCGACTGCCTCAACATGCCAATTAGTCGTGAATTGGTCCATTTCGAAAAAAATGCCTTTACAATGCGTAAATACCGACGAAACAGCTGCACGCATGATCAAAAGCATAGACACCCGGGTGGTGGTTTGGGCAGGTGCAGCATGCATGCGCGATTCCATGCGAAACAGTGCCGAACCAGCTCCCACTGGTCTCGGTACACACCGTTTACTACAATGGATGCAGACAAATGTCAACTGCGAATCGGCAGTGTCGGTGCAGACCACTTAGCAAACAGTCAAGCTGAGAAGCGTCGTCATTTTTGACGACAGCCACGGTTGCAGGCTTGACGGAAGACAACGCCAACTCGCAGCACGCTTGCCCCACTTGGCCACTTCACGCCCAATCACTAAGCTCCTATACCTGCCAACACGTGCAGTCAGGTACAAATCTGACAGACCTACAGTGACGCGGTATTGGTCCATCATGTACCCGTTACCGTGGTCTCTTCGCAACTAAGCAGTTGCCAACACGTCGAACCAACCGTGATACACAAGTTCAAGCCAAATTGGAAATTGGCTAGTTCGCCACAGCACTCACGGGCGTCTTTAGAAGACTTCTCTCAGACAAAGACAGTGAAAGATGACCAGAACCTCGCATTCTACGCTTCCTAATAAACTACTGCAATGATATAATGTCACTTTGGCTTGTCTGAAAACGTTTTCCTCAATATAATATTGTCCATATGCCAAATTGGCAGGAAATTTTTCGGAAGCATTGGGTCGATCGAAGTTCATGCCCCTGCCATTATTTCCGAAAGATGAATGCAACTTTATACTTGTCAAACTACGCTTAGTATATGTTTTTTATAGTGCAAAACCTTCAGTTTTGACGAACGTTTATTCGGATTCGCCAAGTTATGTCAGATTGGTTTCAAAACGGAGAAGTGTATGTGAGTGTCCATGGAAATATTTTCGCCCCTGATCACATTTAAGAAAAACCACCTTGAGGTCTTAAAAAAAGACTTAGTTTGGTTTAGTTGCATTAAGGCGTCTAAGGGTAGTCTGTAATACAGCAACAAAGCGTATTGTGACATCTCGGAGCGTTATTGGGAGGTACTAAAAGCAATGCGGTAAATTAAGAAAAAGTGTTAAAAAAATCCCTACAGCAAATCTAAATCAAAAATACTGACTGCAACGACAGAAAAGTACGACACGTCACTCAAATGTATAATAAGTATGCAGACAGCAAAGCGATTAATTACAGGGGTGAGACAAATCAATGCAGCTTTATGACTGTGGGTCAAACAATTTTACAAAAAAAAGCGAGAAAAGCATTTCTGCTCTTAGGTATTAGTATCTGTTTTTAAAACACTAAAACAGGTAAATGCTGCCGCCAATTGTATCTTCATAATAAGTGAATATGTTGTTACATGACACTTAGGATGCACCAACTACACCACAGGGTTTCTTTAGGCGTTAACTTTGTAATAATACAAATTCTCTCGGCTACTATGGCACACTCGTAGGCTTAGGTGCAGGATTAGACACTTTTGATTATACCTTTGGTCCCGGCTTGTTATATAAATTTTATCATGCATATAAAAGCACGTTTCGTACTGTTTTTTGCCAATTTTGTGGTTATAATTAATTCAAAATTTTCTTGTTTACAAGAATAAAGAGGTTAAAATACGAACAGGAATCATTTAATGGCGGGAGAACAAACGTTAGTTC
>UXSR01001099.1:0-11501 GCA_900604375.1 Mesocestoides corti | reverse complement strand
CATCTTATCAATTAACATTTCCTGTGTGCATGCAAGACGAGGTTCGTTAGGTGTTAGCTCACTTCAGTAATGCTCCACTTTAGAAAGCGTAGTTCATCTATGCATGCGAGATTGCAAAGGACCTCGATTAATGTCACCGTGAGTCGACATCTGATGGCTACTGACGCATTCCGATTTGTCAGCTCGTTCATTTGAGACCCTAGCTCACTAACCTGAATCCTACTGCGCGGGCCTTAAACATTTTTTTCGATCACCAATTCCGATGTGTTGGTAAGGTAGTGGCAGTTCCACAACACATTGACCTTAAACCCTTTAATCTCAACTCGTCGGTCTTTTGTCATTAAATACAACGCATTGATGGGTTCTTCATATCCTGTGCTTAAGTTTGATATGCCTTAATCTGGAATATGCTAATTTCGAACTACAGCGTATTAAATTGGCACACATAATAGGTCATTAGTGCGTCGAAGTGATTCCACCAGACCGCATTTGCCATACGAATTGGCTCCACTATGTCAGAGTGGGGCAAATGCCTTTTGAGGCGGATTGTATTCAACGCTAAGAAGTAGTTCAAAACCGAAATGATTTCAGTGGATTGCTAACTTGTACGACGTCGACGGTGTGCAAACATGTCGTCAATATGAATATGATTAAAAGATTTTTCTGCATTGAATAAGAGCTAAATCGGAAGTAAGCATAAATCCTTCGTGAATTTAACGCTGTAAGGAGGTTCACATGATCTACGTGGGACGTTGTAATTCTTATGTGAGGGTTGAGGACGTGATTAGCATTTGTACAGATCACACCGACAATAAAATCCCCTGTTTTTTTTAAGAAACAGCAGTTGATATCCTAGTGACAAATCTCGAATTCACAACAGTCAACACTTCATTGTGAGAAGCGAAATCACTTACATAAACGTCCATGCCGAAGTTTCCATCAAGCCATATAAGGTCATAAGAAGGCCAGCATGTTACGTTTGCACGCGGTGTTGATGCGAAGCCTTGAGCTAATAGTTTGACCCCTTTGCTTGGCACGCCGACGGCGTTTCAGAAGAAACAAGACTATAGCTTGTGCTGAAGAATGTACTGTCTGAACTAGAGGGTCAATTACAAGACACACCAAAAGCGGAAGTCAAGCGGATTCCCAGACTTGCTCGGCATTATATATGTGCCTGGGCAATATGACATCAAGGCGTTGAGTAATCAACATTGGGTAATGAGTTTGTGGTATAAGCACCATCGCCGTGACAGTAAAGCAGTAGTCAAGTGAACGGAACTGAGCGAACGGACTTCATTAATCACAGTATTAATTTATTCGTCCTGGGTGATCTAGACTTGATACTAATTTTTTTCTCCAAGATGATTAGCTGATAAGCTATCAGTATTCGTAAACACGCAGGTATCTTTAGACATTGAAAACTTATGCTTTCTCTGCATTAATGTCCCAAAATATGCATCTGTGCAGACGTAAGATTTTGAAACACACCGAATCATTTCTACTATTCAGAACGGAACTTAGATTGCGAAAACAAAGGCAGATAGAGAAGGTGTGATGAAGTTTGTAGAGAAAACAACATTGCAGACAAAATCGTTGCAATGCAAATGGACATATTCTTACGAGGGCTTGACGGCGATTTGGGCTGTACGAATTTGGTGATTAGGTAATTCAAGCACGACTGACCCCACCTAATGCAGTATATTTAAGGCCAATACACCTCGTTTCCACTATGCAAATCTAATTTACTTTCAAAAAATGATGCTGACATTAAAAAAATCAACGACGAACAAGATAGTTTGTTTGGTACAACTGACCAGCACAACTGATAGAAAATGTTGAGAACAGGCAGACTTCGTCACTTTAGAACAGAACCTGCAAGGTTGTTCATTGACCAGATTTTAGTGGATAAACTAGCATCCGTAGCCCGAATCACAGTGTTCCAAGAGGCGTTTATGCTTTAGTAAGTTGAAGTGAATTCCCACGTAGACAAAGCCTAATTTGTATTATTTTGTACCTATCACAGCCTCATAGAAGCTTGCATCTACTACCTTACACAAACACCAACTATAATGATTGTCGAATGGGCACGGAAGCTGCATCCAATCACAGAACATTAGCAACACATCGATGCGCTATTTGTCATGACAAAAGACCCAAGAATTGACATACAAGTGCCTGTGATTTTGCCACTGCTTTACCAAGATATCGGGAGGAGTGATTGAAAAAAATGTTTAAGGCCCGCGCGGTAGGATTCGCATTAGTGAGTTAGGTGTTCACATGAACGAGTTGACGAATCGGAATGCGTCGGTAGCCATCAGATGTCGACTCACGGTGACATAACTCGAGCTGTTTCCACGCTCGTGGGCAAAGGGAAAAGTCGCTCTTTCTTAAGTGTAGCATTACTTAAGTGGGCTACCACTTCACGAATGTCGTCTTGCAGACACGCAGGACAGGTTAGTAGGTGAGACGGGTCATGTCTTTTGCACTCGTTGATTCAAAACCACACAGATTATAGTCTTCGCATTCATTATTTGTAGTGTTCTCTGCAGCAGGGACAGAGGAATGTATGATCGTAATTATTAAAGATGAACAGCAATTACCATATGTAAAATCACGCCTGCTGAACTGCATCCAATTATAGGCGATGCGATCCGCACACGCATTGTCCAACTGCACCATTACCACTTGGGCTGTACATCCGCCCACGTGCGTAAAACCACCTTACGCACACAACGCACTACTCCACCAAACAAATATTCAATGAATACTTCAGTGCGGGCATGTGAGAAGGCACCACGTACATAAACACTACGACTGAACGCAAGTAACGCACGTGTGATAGTGTTTGTATAAAAGGAGACATGACCAACGTCGATTTCATCTCACACTGGACACACGAGCAAGCACAGACACACTGATAGTGGACATGCGATTGTTAACGAACCTGAGTCTCTCACTTCTCCTTCTTCTCCTCCTTTTCACACACACACGCATGGTCGTTTGTTCTGATGAAGTGGAGTCACAGCACCTGGAGGCACGACAAGTTGAGGAAGTCGATGTTGAACCGGTTGATGCAGTGGATTCGATGTTGGGAAGCGGTGAATTCGAGATTGATGATGGCCTCCATCCTGCTAGGTGGGAAATACCTCCCAAACCACGACATTGGGGATCACGTCGAGGACAACCACGACGTGGGAGTTCGCGTCGAAGACGACCTTTTTTACACGCACCTGTAATTGGACCTATATAATTTTCATATTTGATTGACGATATCGTGGATGCCATCTTCTAATATAATCTCATTGTTAAACGCAGTGTGTTCTGTTCGATTGTACCCTTGGTAGAGTCACAACTACAGGCAATGAAAGTGGCAATCAAAATGGCGAATAAACGTGTCTAAGTAATCTAATTAGAAACAAGAGCTAAGCCATTAAGCAATCGGACAACGTGCATTGTCAACCTGCACCATGCAGTCCTAACAAATCCCGTTTTCCTTCCACTTATTATATGTTCACAGAAATTGCTCAATAGTCCCAAATGCTGGTATTCCAAGTGAAACGTCGTAAGAACCACGTTAGATACCTACCTACAGTCACCGTGTACATGATTTACATCGGCAGCATTTTTTTGAATTCCGTATTTGGGCTAAAGCTGCTGCATGGTGATGTGCATGAGACACACGAGAAATCGCAGTGACCCACATTTTGGTGCTGATTAAGCTGGTCAAAATTAGGATTGAAGAAATTATTCAGCCTCTTAATGAAGTGAATACTCACCGAAGACCAAATTTGTGTCAATCAAAAACCCATGTCAGGTGTCCATTTTTTAGACGATGCATTTGGCAATATGCTAAATGTTTGCACGCGAGTCGGGAATCTCATGGCAGAGACTGCCTCCTCACACAACGACGTGTCGTGGGATTGAACCTGCATCTCTCGAAACAGACCACACTCATATTTTTGTTGAGTTCTCTGTAAGTGGGAAACATGCCTTTGCATGCACAGGATCCATTACCGTACCCTACTGGACAAAATAGTGCAAAGGTGGGTCCAGATTTTAAGCGCCATGGTCGCTGCAACGAATAAAAAGAAAAGTCTAGTGTCCATGATCCCATGATGTGACAAGAGATAAGCACTATGATGTCTAAGACGGTATGCAGCATCACTGAAATCCATCCCTGTCACATGACATTTTGCGTGGTCAACGTCTGGATCAGTATTTTCATGTACACATGGACATTCAGGTATTTAAGTTAAGAGGCAATGAAAGTGCTCATGAAGTCGACGAGCGGTTAGTAAGCGTGTACCTTTTACGGAGGCCCCGATTGTGGTGCTAATTAAGAGAAGCTACTCATGTTACGTACTGTGTCACCGGAATTATGGTGGCATCTTGGATTAACTGTCATCCATCCACCTCGATCAAATGAAAATCACGCTAATGGGGAAATCATGCTTCAAATATTCGTAGAACTTACTTCATTAAAAGAAATACACAAAAACATTAAAATTAACGCCTGTCAGATAGACATCGACAATGTCACCTCACAAATTAATTAAACTACTCATTCTCTCAAAAAAAGGAGCATCAGACTTGCATTTTCTCACGTGAATATAGCTTATCCTGCTTACGTCAACCACATCAACAGCCGACATTAGATCGTGTGTAGGACCAGGCGTGTTTGCATCGGTAACGGCTATTCGGCAGGGACAATGATTGAGCAGCATGCTGGAACAATCCTCAACTCATTCGTGTCCATCTCTGAGGTATCAGCTAACCAATCACATAGCTCAATGACTGACCACCTATCAAGTGAGTTCTTTTTCGAGCCTTTGCAAAGTCAAACCAACGATCATGCGAGAGGAAATAATTCACAACTGCTAATCACTCCTCACATCACTCGATTCATCTCTCTTTTATATAAATGCCTCCATTCATATTCCTGATGAATACACGGAATTACGTGTAGCACAAGTTCAAGCACGATTTCTTCATTCAACATATCAAGTTCTGCACTTATCCTGTCATAGTTTAAACGCTCTTCCATGCATCGGTTTTAAAAAACACAAGGAAAATGTGCGAAGCGGGATTACACGTGAAGACGAATGAATCTTGAGTCACAAGCAAAAAACCATCACCTGTATTGGACCTCTAACAAACCGCTTGACACGGTGCCTTCACCGGAACGAGCCAAACGCCGCTGGCTAGAGACTCTCCTCCTCTTCCTTAGCATCTGTCGTCCTTACCACTCCCTCCACACCAACAGCTGATTAAAAGTCCACCAAATCAGGTTGGTCACTCTCCAGTCACATTGAGGCATCATCAATAGAGCCATCCGCTTAATGGTGATTGGTTAAAAGTAGTGACCAGATAGAGAAACCCGTAAACGTTCACATTCCTGGTTTGTGTGTATGTTACTGTGTGATCTAAGCTGACGTCATGCATAGCGTCCTTGTATACAACTCTGCAACCGCAAATTTATTAGTTTAATGACGTTTGTGCATGAACGAGACAAAGATTCAAGATTAAAACTGTGGTGGGTGATGTGCACTCATTTGAGTGTCTTTGGGGACCGATTTGTTATTAAGTGCCTAGAGCAAGCGGTGGTGGCTGTTACGATAAAACACGCGGATGAAATCACTTATTCAAGCACCGCTGCTTCATACATGTCCTAATCTTCATAGCCCTCATTTCATTCCTTAGGGTGGCTGAGACACAGCGTTGGTGCTTCCGAATAGGCGTGAATTTTTAGTACTAGAATTATCCGATTCTGCATATGCAAGATTTGTGTAATGCGATGATATTTGTACATCTAATCAGTCAGCATAGGGATCCGCTGTATATAAATTATTGTTACGTTTGCCCGTAACCAAGACCACTTACCCGTTTAGATAACCGGTACCCCATTTCCCTTATCAGACAGTGGCCCCTACCTTCCCACTCTAGTGCAAGACGACAAGACGGTCTCGCGCAGAGAGCCTTTGATGCCTCAGCCAAAGGCCGAGTGATCTGTCAGAATGTCAACACTTATACAAGTTGGGGGTGACCTTGACCTCATGGATGAAAGCGAATTAACACAGATGGGGTTGTCAACAGGACGCCGTGGGTGACTCACTCGCTGACGTAGCGTGGTTAGGGCATTAGTGTAAACAATGACAAAACCGGCGAAGAGCCATCTTGGGGAATCCTGAATCGACAACAATGATGCCATGAGAATCTTGGTAATGCATCTACGTCATCAATTAAAGTTATACGAAATGCTTACTTTGCTAAGATTTCAGTCTAATTAAAATAATTAGGTAGGTGTCGAGACCATTGCCTGCAATCTGCCTAGACGGGTGTAGCCCATAACTATGGTCTTTAGTAATTCCTAAAGGTCAAATCGCTGCCCATTTATGACTCCTTTCATCCACCCTTAATCTGCAATCGAAGAGACAAAGAGGAGCGTTGGGTTATCAATGGCTTTCCAAAGGGTTTAATTCTGCTAATCGGCTTAAACGATAAACACAAGAGCCAGTAATCGAGCAAATTTATTGTTTTAACACAGTCCGCTGAAGACCATTCAGAAAAATCTATTGCAGTGAAGTTTTTGCACATTTCAACCAGATCAGACGACTCAGTTCTTCATTTTAAGAAATCTGCTGGAATTGAATCATGAGGTTTATCACTTCCTTCTATTACCAATTTGTCACGGTTTCATCCTCTTATGATATCAGTCGCCCAGCTTTCTGTATGCGTCTTCTGTTCACTTGGATCCTTCCACAAAAGTCCAAACACTCTAGCTGGGTTTCACCATGTACTGCCAACCCTGACCATGTTGAGTAGCTTGGAAGCATAGGGTTCTATTTGATGCCTTAGGCTCATACCCTCCGTTTACCTCTTGAATAATAAGCAGCAAAAGTGTAGATGAAACACAGATGAATTCCATGGATTTCTGTCTTCAAATCAAGCTAACAAATGTGACTCTACTCTATCAGTCCCCTTATCTGCAAGCTGCCAAGATCTTTAACTCTGATTCAGAGACCTCGCACAGAATTTGTGAGAATAAGACCCTTTGGGGTGAAGTTGTCTATTTAATGCCTTTCGACTAAATCACTTGGGCACATTGATTCCTCACAATTCTTGCCAATTCACCCAACTCCAGTTACGACCCCACCAATGATACTAAAATTCAAAGAAAAAAGATTTTTTTTAGGATTTTAATATTTGACTGTCCGTGGAGTAACAGGTCTCAGTGTATATTTCGGACGAGGTGTCCACTTTTTCTGTTGCAGTCTCCATTGTCGCAGCCATGCGGGTGTAAAGAGATCATAATTACTCAAATCGTTACTTTTAAACGTCGATCTCACGTCAGCAACTGGTTTAACACCTGGCATCTCAAATTGTCCTGCTACTGGGCCACGCAACATGGCTTCATCAGAGCCAGCGGCTGTGCGCATGGGACTTAAGAGGAGGAGGAGGAGGAGGAGGAGGAGGGGGAGGTGAAGCAGAACTGAGAGACACAGACTCGTGGACGGCCGCATTTCAAGTAAGAGTGTGTACGTGCTTGCTCGTGAGTGTGCTGTGAGATGAAATAGACAGTGACCATACCACCTTTTATATACGCGCAACCACAACTGCGTTATTTGCATCCATTCGCATTGTTTATCTAAAGTGCACCTTTTCAAGTAGCCCCGTTGATGCGTTCGTTCAATGTTTTCTTTCTCGTGTATGAGCGCCCACTGGACACTGGACACGTGGACAATCATGGGCAGACGCCTTAATTGGAGACCATAGTGAAGACACTAATGACGGCGACACCATTGTGAATAGTTCACCTCGTTACACAACTTGCCTGCATCATTCACAAACACGTCAATGTGCAAAGTATTTGAGTAGTTACTGAGGGAGTATTTCTTGTATTGTCTCATGAAACCATCTTAAAAATGTCAACTTATTGCCCTTAATGCACTAGAGCCGGCAATATACATTGAGAAGGCCCGACCAAAAGAAGCGTGGAAAATGAAGATGGCGCGTAGCTCACCTAATTTAAACCAATTGTGTCATGTTCGCTCACACTTGCTAACTGCGTTCGGCCACGACTGCCAACTGTTCTCATTGCCTGCTCGCCACACTTGCATTTGGAATTTTCTGCAAAGTTAAGTGTTGTTTACTGAAGGTTTTTAGCGACCCTTCCGGCAATAATGAGTTTCAATTGTTGCAAGACACAACAGCAGAAAACTGTTTGGCTGTAGATGTAAAAAGATCATTGTGAATGCAGTGGTAGCGAAAAGATGATCGTCGTTTGTAGTTAAGGTAACAAAGTTGGCAGCTAACTCCCCAAGCTACAAAGAAGGCATTTTTGAGTGTTCAGTCAAATTTCGATCAAGTAAACGTGCATTCTAAGCGGAACTAATGGGGTATACCGTTAAAGTTTAGTTGACCCGGAGTCTTATGCCATTAGATTCGACCACAACTTAAGCATCGTTAATTTAGTTATTTAAAAGCATTGCGAATTTAAACTAAACAGACCACCACGTAACGCTGAGAGCAATCTAGTACAATTATCTGGGTTATTTGGCTGTCAGAAGAATTCACATGGCATGAGTAATTCTGTTCGCTTTATTAAAATATTTCCATGACAGTGTGATCACAGAAAACGGAATATTTAATTCTACCTAATTACGGACTTCATATAACTGCATATCTCTTAAAGCAAATTGAATCGTCAGCATACCGCAACTATTTCAGTCTGTCGTGATATTTTGGTTGTAGAGACGTTCCGATGCAATTGGTACAGTTAAAGACACATTCTGATGTAAACACGTGTGATTAAAGTTTCCTTTGCAGCAAGTAAGTTTAAAGTCCGAGGTCAGCATAGACAGATGCAGGTTGTTTGATAGTAATGCGTAAATAAACACTCATTAAAACATTCATCTATGACAGTGGGTTGATGTCGTGCTTGATAATTCTGCACCGTCAAGTGAATGGGGAGCAATGTCTCCAACAACTTAGCTGATGCAAAATTAAAGTGGTCGAGGCCGGGTAGTAAGCCGTAGCAGTATCAGGTCTTCGCGGCACACAGTATTGCTTCCTTAGACATCCAAACGCAGTTTCAGGCTCTCCATGTCTCTCAATTCTAATACTTCTCCCCCTCGTGACTCACACACCACTGGTCGTTGGCTCTGTGAAGTGAAATCACAGCACCTGGAGACAGGATACTTTAGAGGACTAGATGTTGAACTAGTTGACTCAGCGGAATCCATGATAGAAAATGACGATTTTGACAATGATGACAAACTTTATCCTGCTACGTGGTTGCCGCCTGGAGTACCGGAACCACTGAAAACACCACGTGCAAAATCACGAACTAGAAAATCGTTATCACAGCATCATATATTTTCATACTTCCACATAGACCCATTTGATGGTTTCGTGTTTCTTACATTTTTTGAGGCTAGATTCTGAAATAATATCATTGCGAGACTAAACATTCTTCAAATCGCTGTAATATTGCTTGTGTCACAACAGCACGTAGTTATATTTTACTGTAACTGCCCTGTTAGTTAAGTACGAATTAGAGACAAAAAACTCGCGAATAGCAAACTTCTTCGGACGAGTTGTGTTCTTTAGCTACGTTATCGAAGTTCAAGCCCAATTTCAAATGAATGCTAGCGTAAATGTTTTCTGAAATGAATGAGAGCTAGATCGAAGATGATTACGCAACACACTACTTGTTAAGGATCGATATCACAGATGTTCATCTCTGCCTCTAGAAACCCAAGTAAGCGTTCATCCCTTGTTACACGTTATGATGCAGAAAATGAGGAGAAGGGCTAATTCTTGACTCACTTCTAAACAGTCCCCTTGAATTAGCCATCGCTATGTGCATAGTGAAAGCTGGGGCAAGGTTATTTTTCTAATTGCGATTATGAAACTGTGACGAAGGTATGGGTTCAACTGAAATGTGGGTGTGGTCCATGTCGAAGTATGCAGGATTACTCTCAGAAACATGTCGTTGTTTGAGGAGGCAGTCTCTAGAATAAGATTCCAGTCTCGCGAGCAAACATTCAGCATATTGACGTAAGTATCATTTGAAAATGGACACTTGACATGGGATTTTGATCGAAACATATTTGGGCTTCGGTGGGTATCGACTTCATTAGGAGGCTGAATAATTCCTTCAATTCTTATTTTGACCAACTCAATCCGCATCACTATGTGGGTCATTGCGATTGCGGTGCGTTTCATGCACTTCGACATGTCGCAGCTTTAGCCCAAATACGGAATTCAAGCAAGTGCTGGCGATTGAAATCATGCTCACGGTGAGTGTAGGTATTTGTTTTAGTAGCACATCGACGTGGTTCTTACGACGTTTCACTCGGAAGAACAGCATGTGTGCGTGTTCAGCTATGTTGTGAACAGATAAAACATGGAAGGCAAACGCGATTCGATAGGACTACAAGGTTGAGATTGACGGTGCACGTTGTCCCATTTACTAAAAGCTTAGCTCTTGGTTCTCACTAGATTACTTAGACATATGTAATCTGCTTTTTGACTGCCTCGTTAGTTACCAGCAGGTAAGAACACGTGAAGGTTAAAACCGAAGAGAAGACGTTTAGTTCAACAATGAGAATATATTAAAAGCTGACATCCACAATATTGTCATTCAAACCTGACTATTTTGGGTGTTTATATACAGGTAGGAAAAACTGTGGACGTCTTGGTCGCGGTCTCCAAGGTCGTGGTCTTCCTGGTCGTGGTCTGCGAGGTGGTCGCCACCTAGCAGGGTGGAGGTCGTCATCAATCTCGAATTCACCGCTTCCCAACATCGAATTCGCTGCATCAACCGGTTCAACATCGACTTCCTCAACTTGTCCTGACTCCAGGCGTTGTGACTCCACTTCATCAGAGCCAACGACCATGCGTGTGTGAGTGAAAAGGAGGAGAAGAAGGAGAAGTGAGAGACTCAGGTTCGTTAACGATCGCATGTCCACTGTCAGTGTGTCTGTGCTTGCTCGTGTGTCCGGTGTGAGATGGAATCGACGATGGTCACATCTCCTTTTATACCAACGCGATCACACGTGCGTTACTTGCGTCCAGTCGTAGTGTTTATGTACGTGGTGCCTTCTCACATGCCCGCACTGAAGTATTCATTGAATATTTGTTTGGTGGAGTAGTGCGTTGTGGGCGTAAGTTGGTTTCACGCACGTGGGCGGATGCACAGCCCAAGTGGTAATGGTGCAGTTGGACAATGCGTGTGCAGATCGCATCGCCTATAATTGGATACATTTCTGCAGGCATGACTTTACAGGCGTTAATTACCAGTCGCTTCAATCATTTTTATCATTCATTTCTTTATCCCTGCTATCGAGTAAACAACAAATAACGAATTCGAAGACAATTGTCTGTGATTTTCATCCAACGTGTGCATTTGACATGAGCCATCTTATCAATTAACATTTCCTGTGTGCATGCAAGACGAGGTTCGTTAGGTGTTAGCTCACTTCAGTAATGCTCCACTT